>JALKBU010000898.1:0-21302 GCA_023091735.1 Trichomonas tenax
GGATGATGTGCTATCGTCAGGATGCTGATAGCACAAATAACATCCTTCACTATGAGGCTACAACTTCTCATAATGAAGTCTTCTTTGGCTTCCAACATTGAGTTCAATCCATTTCAACCTATTGACACTTTTCCATTTTTTTCCCACATAAACACATAACTTTCCTTTATTTTGACATTCTGACTTTACATGACACAAATAAGTTGCATGTCAGAAAAGCACATTGTTCTATTTTGTCCCAGTCTCCGTATGATTTCAGTATATGCAATAAGGTTAATCATTTCAGTTTTGAATTGGAAAACTATTTTGCGTACACTCAATTATACGCAAAACACAAAAAAATTATATGAGAAACAAATTCGAATACGCATAACGTTTTCGATTTAATATGCAATGATAGTATCATATTCTATATGATATTTAGAGCCAAATTTAAAAAAATTATGAACGATAAAATAATCGTTGACTTAAGAAACACTTTTTTAAAAACACCTTTATGAGTGACAACATTGTTGTAAATCAATAATACTTGCATTCTGTCAATTAAAAACTTCAAAATCTAAGCTCTGCGTCTTAAAAAACGAATTTAAAAATGTTACAAAAAAAAACTGAATACGCAATTGCCTATGCCAAAGCATTGGATTTTGCGTATCAGCCGCATGTTTAATTATTAAGTTAATAATAAATAATGCATTATAAAACATTTTAGTAAAGTTTTGTATTAATATAGTTAGCGTCTTTAATATAATGGATAATTTAAAAAATTCAAAAATAATTTTGCAAAATTCTTGATACTGTCATTAGTTGAACGACAATATATTATGTCAATGATGAAGCCCATTTATGTACTCGTATCAATGCCTACTTCGAATTCAAAAAATATGTTAATATATAGAGCTTTATAAGATGTATATATAAATATTATAAACTATGGGGCTGAATTTTTGATCCTTTTCACTGCAATGATGCAATTTGAACAAAATCATAATCAATATACTATATATATATTGTTATATAACTAAATTATCAGACTAAACTTGCGAAATTACTCATAATTGGATATAGATAACAATGGTAAAGAAAATAACATGTATTAATCGAGGAATTTTCGAGAAAAAGAGATTTTAGATTTTTCAACTTAAATCGACTTTATCTCTTGATGTAGCGACTTTTACTTCTTAACTTAAACGTAACATGAACCTACCTTTTCGTTTTCTATCTAATTAATGTAATTACTTCGCATTTACTTCTTTTTTTTTTGTAATTTCATATCTTAACATTTCGACGAATTTTAGACATTTCTTATGCTCATCCTTACATCTTAGCATCTCCTTTAACAAAAGACTACAACCAGAAGGTCAGAGCATGGTGTTGTCGGTGGCGATCTCATCTTGATCTCCGCCAACCATAAAATGAGGAGTTGTCCTTTGTGGCTTTTTCTATATACTATACACACATTTCCTATATCATTCTTATCATTGAATCGAAGAACTTAATATTAACGGATTTTTTGTGATACTACACGACAAAGAATGTATTTACATGTCATATTTTACATTTACTAAAAATATCTTGCTTAAACAAAGCCAAGCTCAAGCTGAAAACTATGGTAGCTAGCAGATAATCCCATTGAATACAGTGGAAGTTATATATTAAAGTGTAATTATAATTTAAAATCAAACAGGAGGATATACTAGTATTATTGGACTTTCCTGGAACTTTTTGCCTTAACTTTTAGCATGTTCATGTAGTTTCTCTTTTCCAAATATATCTTTGGTAAAATTCGAAGGTTTTATCACAAAAAATCAAGTTTTTAAAAATGTTGGCCTCCTTAATGGCTAACTCCGCTGCATGAGCTTGCAGAGGCATCAATCATATGACGGCAATACATATTCATAGAGCGCATGACATCCACAACAGAAATATTCTTCAATATCTAATTTTGTGAATTGGATCAATTTAATTTTCGACTTTACTTAGCTCTCCTCTCCTAGCTTAGTTTTGCATCACATGCCATACTACTCTAACCACTCATTAAAACTAATTACATTTCGAGACTGATATCTCATGGTATTAGATTTTCGCGGCAAAGTTCGGCATTATATACACATACATGAGCATAGTGATATATCGAACTCTCACTCCAAATTATTTTTTTGGTTTACATACTAATTTGACATGACATATCATAAAGTTTATTTGTCAAAAAGCACACAACATCAAAATGCTTGTTATTTTTTGTTTGTTTTTTATTTAAATATTTTGATAAATATCAATCGAGAACAGTGTGAAGTATCTAAAAATTTTCGAAATTGAATTTGTCAAACGAAAAGTGAATTTTTTTGTTATATTTTGTTTTCACATATAATGAAATTGCAGAATATTGATAATTATGTTTCTGTCATGTAAATATTTTGTAAACATAAAAACATTTTTGAAATGAAAATGTTATAAATCTTCGAATTATGACTGAATCTTTGATTTTTTATGTCGAATGTTGACAATGTTTGGAGTATTTCGTACCCCGCAAACGGATTTGCCTTTCATTTATCCTGCGGATTCAGATATAATTACTATGAATCAGCACCTGGACCATTTGTTGCTATCAGAATCAATTCAGGTTCAGATATTTACATAACAAGTCAATTCCAAAACGGTGTTTTCTCAGAAAATGGTTTAGAAATCAGTTTCAAAGGCGAAAAATTCGAAACGTGCAACTTTCTCAACATTATTATGACTATTAAGAACACGAAAAGTTCTAAATTTAAATATTCGATATGTAATCTTTTTGATACTTATATTGGCAGTGATTTTCACCCCGCGAGTGGATTGCCCGGCTATCGTGGTTGGCGTGGGACGGATAATAACGGTCACACAGTCGACTTTTACTTCAACAACTCATATAAAGTCACCCCTGTGAGTTACGCTCAATATTCAGGTAGAAATTATTTTGTCAAAGAAGATCCAATTGATGACGAAACAAAAATTTCAACAGGTGGATTTTCTATGTCATGGGTTGACAGAGAAATTTCACCGAATGAAGTCCAAACGATCCGTTACTCTATTGGCATTGGAGAATACATTGTTGATTCATCAGATGAAGGATGGCGCAGTCGTTTCTTTAACGGTCTGATTAAAATTATTTCAGATCATTGCTTCTTCTTCATTGTTATTTCTAGTCACATTTAGAAAACCCTACTAATAATAACGTATTTTGTTTAGTTCTTGCAGGATGTTATAACGTGTAACTTGCAAGATATAAATTTTAGTAAATTTAGAGATCTAAAATTTGGAAATTTTATGTGTATGGATGCAATGTGATAACCAACACACCAAGGGGCAGTAACAATATTTGGAAAAATATCGAAATTGATTTCGCAATTTTGTAGTGTTTGTGAATTTTGATTAACATCTAATGGCACATATATACATATATACCTAACTATATATACTATATATTCTTACTGGTGTACCTATACTATATTGCTTCTCTATGGAGATATAGTGTCTTTAAGGTTATCAAAAAACCCGCCCTTAATATATCAAAATAAAAAATTCTCTCCCCAACAAAAACTGCTTAACGAGTACCTCATAATTAAATTTTGGGTGCTAGCACCAATATATCACAAATCTTGCAGCAAATTTTCATGTAGAAAAATATAATGCTTAAAAAAAGAACGATTTATTCTTCATATAACTTCATGCATTTATGAAGGGGTGCCAGTGGATATGTGGTTGAGAATAACACATTATTGTATTTGTCTTGTACATAGTATTGCCTGATATTATCTTCATGAATGCGTTTAAACCGGCACATTTTAACAGCTCTATCAGATTTAGGGTACTGATTGAGAAATTCGGTAATTTTACGGGTGTTTGTATCTGTCCATTCATCAAGTTCATTTTGAAATAGTGCTGCTTCAATCGTCTCTTGTGGCTTTTGGGTTATGAATGCCATTGCTCGAACAAAATTCGTGTATTTTTTATCTGAAGGTGTAAAATATTGCTCCCTCAAAGGTATATTCAATGTAAGGCCTGCAATATCCGATAGAATTTTGTCTGGGTTTGCACGACAAATCTGTTCTTTGGTTATTTTATATTTTTCTGCAATAGAAGTGAGAGATTCACTTGGCTGAACTTTGTGTCGAATTACTTCCTGCCTTATAAATGGAAAGTTAACGAGTAAAATCAAATATAAAAACATCAAAAAATTTGACGTCAGATTTTATCAAAATATTGTCAATTTGACATTAATTTTTGATACAATCTTTACACGACAAATATATTATTTACACGTCAACTATCATACTTTATATGTCAAAAACATATTTACATGTCATTTTATTTTTGATAAATAGATTGATTTTTAACAATATAAAAACAAATATTTATTATATAACAATAATACTTATAAGAGAGTATATTTGATTTCCCCTTTGTTTGTGAGATATATTATCTTCTTATTCTTCATGAAGAATCCAATTGGATTGATTGTGGACTTGATTTCGTTGAGCATCGGCTTTGGAACCCATCCTGTTCCATCGAGTCTTGTGTTCAAGTTGATGATCTTGTCTGTGCGACTAATGATGAAGATTGGCATCTGGAAGTCATGCATAAGCATAGAGTCAATCTTTGTAACTTCAAATGGATATTCAAGCTTGTTGATATTATTTCCGTATAAGTCGAAAATGGAGACAGACGAAACCTTCATTACTTCTGAATAACTGGAAACAATAACCTCACCTCTTTCTGTGACTTTGATGATTGATGAAGACATCGGTGGGGCATTGAAAGTAAATGAATTCTTCAATCTTCTTTCAGTGATAGAAGTAATGAAAACAGTATTTGATGAATCAACACTTGCAATTGAATCGAATGATAACATTCCACTGACAGATTGTATTGGGAATGAATGGAACTGCATTGCAGCAATCTTAGTTAATTCATATGCATGCCAGACATACAGGACAGAGTCACTTCCTCCTGTAACAATGTACTTTTCAGCAATGCATGTTATGCAATCAACAACACAAGCGTCGTGCGTCAATCTTCCGATGATCGAACGCGATGTCAATGAAAATGCAACAACAAACGTTGACTGTGGCTGGCAATAAAAAACTGTTTGGTTGTTCAATCCACCGAGAACAATCATAGAGTTCTGTGGGACTTTGAGGTGCAAATCTGAAATGAATGCACTTGGTGGGGATTCCAAGTGTGTGCAGACTGAACCTCTTGCAGTGATACAAATACCATCATCAAAGTATATCGGAAGACCTGACAAGAGAAGAGGGGTGTTATCCGTGCAAATGACGTTCATTGATGTTTCTAATGGTGTTAACTTGGAAGTTGAATTCTCCTTAGGAAGCTGTTGAATGATATCCATTGAGTTTTTCATTGTTAATGATTTCTTGAGCTTTTGACTTCTCGCTGCATGTGTTCCAGTGAAAAGCTTCGTTGGAAGACATCCAAAGTTTGCGCAATGGTTCTGCATCAATAAAGATTGCCTTTCATCGAGTTTCATTGATACGCTTTCGTGATATGAGAATGGATGGAAAACGTTCTTGTGAGCTTCACTCTTTTGATAGGTTCCGAAGACGAGATCGATCCACTCGTTTAAGTGTGTTGAAACATACATTGATTCAAGAGCGAATCTCATCTTATTGACAAAATCACTTGCTGAATCTGCCCATGGAGGAAGCTCAACGCCATTCACCATTTGTCCGGTTTGCTGTGAACCAAGATCGAAGTGATTGGAGTTGTTAAGGAAGTAAGGTGATGTGTAAAAGTGTGGAATGAGTTCTCTGTAATCTCCTGTGAGTGTTGTGATTGCTTTCCAAGCGCTTTTCATCGATGAGAACAATCTTCCTGGATGATCGAACTTTCCATCTTGAAGACGGATGTGCAAAGTTGTGAATGGCTCAGTTCTAATCAAAAAGCCGCAAACACTTGATGGATTGGACATATTCGATCTATACAAACATTTTTGAGCAGGATCATCCATGATCTGATAAGAAGCTTCAAGATTTGCAAGTCTCTTTTCTGAAAGAGCACCAATTGGCTTCGAGAAATCCCTGAAGAATTCGTGGTCATTAACATCGAAAGAATCACGTTCGTAGTCAGCAATGACCCATGGGAAGACTGGGAATTGGGAAATATCGTTTAATGATCTTCCACCTAAAATGTTGAGCAAGTAAAGATAATGATAGTTGCTGATCATGCGATCGCGCCATTGCTCAGTGATTTTTGACTTCTTCGTCAAATCTTCTGAGCTCATTGTCTGAACAATGCTGCCTGTTGCCTTTCTGAATGCAGAGAAAGTATCTTCGAATTCGACATTTCTTGTAAATTCAAGCTTAAGTATTTCATCTTCAAATCCTTGTCTATTCTGGCTATCTGTGAAGAAGAATAAATACGAGCGTTGCATTTTAGTGAATATTTCAACACCCATTTCACTGTGCATGTAGAATCTTCTGAAAACGAAAGAAATATCAGCAATCTTCAATTCAATGAATTTCGTATTTCCGTTGTTGTTTGTATCTGCTGCACCAAATGTATCTGCTGAGTAAACACCATCGAATATGAGTCTCGTAGGGAAAATCCTCAAATGACCTTTGTAGAAACCGCTGAGCTTCCTTAAGGTAACAGAGAATGACATAATTGATTTTCTAAGTTCAACTAAATCAGGAACAAATGATAACGCAGAAATCTTCTTGATTCTAATGTGGCTGTCGTCCGCATCTTCTTCGGAGATGGGAGCAGAATCACGAGCTGCTGAAGCTTTCTTGTGATCATCGAAGTTTAAGTCACGACGCATGAAAACATTTTCGCCAAATAAATTGACACGTGTTGAGTATCTCCAATGAACTGTTTGTTCGTTAACATTCCATGGACCGCCATCAGTCTTCACAAGTCTCAGGAATGAAAGGAAGAGTTTCTTAAATTGCAATGTTAAGCTTTCAAATGTCTTTTCATTGATCGTATCGATAGCAATGAAGTTCTGAAGACTGTTCTGATCAATGCTGATTGTGTCTGTGAAGAAGTTAGTTGTGTTATAATCTTCAACTTTGAATAAATCCTTAACTGGAGTGTTATAAAGCTTACGTGCAAGTTCAAGGACTGAGTTTTCGTATGTCAACTTAGTGAGGACTTCATTGAAAGAAGATATTGAGTTATACATTCCACACAGTGATGGAAATGCATTGGCAATGTGAACTTTCTTGTAGTTAACATTAAAGCTTGCATTTAAGTCGATCGTGAACAGATATCCAAGAATTTTGATTGTCTTTAAAGCAATCTGTTGATTTGTTTGTCTTGATAAATACATGCAACTTAATTTCACCAACTTTGTTGCAAACAATGGATCAATATTTTCAACACTGACTTCATAATAAATTGTTGCCAATGTTTCTTCAATGATTTCATCAGGAACAGACTTAAATAGCAATTCATAAGTGTCTTTTCTAATCTTCATTGATTCATAAATAACTTTGGTGAACAACTTGCGATCGAAGCCAGTCTTGTTAATGAACTTCAAGAAGAAATATAACCACTGCTTCATTTCGAATAATGGAAGTAATGAAGATGTGTAATCGAACATTGATGATGAAATAACTGGAACATAATCCTGATAGTCAGACATTTCTATGTACTTAAATAGCAAAATCAAGAACTGAGGAGCAACAAAAGGATGACTATCACCAATATAAAGACTATCATCGTATGTTGTCTTTCCGAAAGAAAGTGCGACGATTGAATCAATGAGATTCTTGTCCATTGGATACTTTTCTTCGCCATTAACAATACACATAATTGTGGTGTTAACTTTTTGAGCAAGTTTCGTGTCATTCTTGTACAATGCCAGAATAAGTCTGAGAGCAGCAGCGCGAAGAATATATGAAGGATTGTTAAGGTAAAAATCAGCAATTCTATCAAATGCCTTTGCTAAGTTAGAAAATGGATTTCCGAGTCCATCATGGATCAAAAGAATCTTTTCTAACGTTTGTAGACACACTCTTTGTAAACTAACGTTTGTTGATCTTAATGCAGTAAAGAATAAGTAAATCATGCTTGAATAGTTAGGATTGATTTGGAACATCTTTGAAACTGTATCAAACAAATATGGATACAACAAATTAAGGTCTTGTTCTGAAATCTTTGATACGGTGAATGTTTCATATCCTTCGAATTCGAATTTATACGGCTGCATTGCACCTGTTTGCAAAATCGAGTAAATGATAAAGTTCTGCGTTTGATATTCGAAAACTTTCTTGGATGAGTCAATTAATGACGGTAATAAGTCGTGATGGATCTGATAAACAAATTCCTTTCCTTTCTGATAGAGAAGTGGAATGTTGAAGAAGAAACTGTCAGCGAGATCCTTCTTAAGGTCATCTGGAAGTTTAATGAAAAGTTCCTTGAGCTTTACAATGAATTCTTGGTTGAAATACTTTGGATCGATGTTTGCCAAAACACTTGCCAAGAGTTTAAATCCGCCAACATCTTTCCATAATTTCTGCAAATATGGATCCGCGTTAATAACATTTGTCAAAAGAACCATAAACGCATTTAATATGTGTGGAGATTTCGCTGTCAAGAATAATGGAAGAATAAGTGAATATGTCGAATCATACTTAAGAACATCAACGATTGTGTTAATAAATGGGACTGCGACAGCATTGATTTTCGCTCTCTTTGATGAATCAGATGTTGTACCATACAATCTATGAGTTTTGTCGTTTGTATTGCATGGAACGCATGCGAAAATGCAATTCTTTGGTGGCTCATGAGTTTCCATTGCTTTCATTCCTTCTTTGTTAGATTGATCGAAATCTGTTGAAGGTGTGACGAAAACAGGTCCGATATCACCTGTGAAGTATTTCTTATCTCTTGAAACACCAACTCTGATCCTAAGTTTTCCATCGAGATGTGGCATTTCTATGTTATATGAGATTAGATTTCCCTGACCATCAAATGCTTGTAATTCGGATGAAGTGAACCTCAGGAAAACATTTTGCCACTTTCCAAGAGTTACTGATGAGAAACTATATTGACTTTCATGGCTATCGAGACAAACATTGACCTTCAATGCTTGTCTGAAGATAAGAATTGTTATTAATTTCTGCTTCTTCTTGGAAATAGTTAATATAGGCATGTTATTCGTGTAAAACTGCGTTAATCTGATTGCAGTAGTTATAGCAAATGGATATGATAATGATTCTTCTTGAAGATAAGGACCAGTTATATTTTCATTACCTGAGAAGTGGAAGAAAGATGAAACAATTGTCTTCTTGCTCTCATTGAAGAGTTCATTAATTTTCTCAACGACACTTTGCTGACTTTTGATGCTTGGCATTAATGAAATAGACTTAATAACATCACGTAATGCTAATGGAGAGAAGAACTCCGATGCAATGATCTTGAAAAGATTTAATGCACCAGGAACTGGTTTTTGTGTTAATCTCTTGACGAGAACATTAATGATATTCGATCTGAACAGCAAATATGCATTTGCAAGATTAATCTGACAGCTTTCGCACAAGAATGCGTATTCGGCATCTTCATATTGCGTATCTCTAATTATATTCAATATAACAAACAAAAACGTGGGAACTGTTATTGTAAGATCTGGAGTTGGATCGTTCTTGTAATTAGCAAACAAAAATCCTCTCATTCCTTTAATTGTTGATTCGTTAATATAAGGAATTTGTGTTTCACTTAATGATGTGAATATTGGGATTGCTGATGGAGACATTAGATAGTCTTTGAGAGTTCTAAACCTAATAAGCAAAACTTTGAGACATTCAACAACATTTTCGAATAAATCTCTGTTATTGAATTTTTCGCATAATTTCGCAATTTGCATCATCAATCTAACATCAATAACAAGATCAGAAATATCGTAGCGCATTTTAGCGAATGCAGTGTATAATATCTTTGATATCTCGACAACAATCTTCACATCAAAGCTTGGATTTAACTGCATTAAAGTGTAGCAAACACCATTCATAATTGATGAATGGAACTGAATGAATTCATCTTTATCCTTTCTGTTCGCTGCAGCAAACAACAGCTGATAATACACGATTAAATGATGATTGTAGCGCGGGGACAGAAAAAACAGATCGCATGTTGGAATGAATGAAGTTGTTTGTGTGAAAATTTGATATGAAGCTTTTTCAATTGCAAATAAAGTGAACAAAACAATTCCATCTAACGCAATTAATTCTTTCTGGTTGAGCCCTGTTTCTATATCGCCAAGTTTTTGAGTAAACGAACCCGCAATCGTTGAATCTAAGAATGTAACAATACCTTTGTTAATGAATGTTCTGAATAAAGGAATGAAATAGAAAATATTTTCGAATCCTTCAAGATCAATCAATTTCTTCACCCATTCACAGAGATAAAGGGTTTCGGAAGGGTTTCGAATACCATAGTTAACCATGAAACCCAATAAAGCACTTCTATATTGAACACTTAATGAATCATCGGATCCAAAAACTCCTTTGATAACTGATGCATCAAGAAATGCGTGCAGTGTCTCATATTCTACTTGATTGATGGTATAACATGAAACTAATGTCAAAATTATTAATCTCATTTTATTTTCTGTTGTGTTATTCATGTTATCAGTAAGATATTTGATTATTTCTTCGGAATTTACCGATACTGTGTCAATATGTTGTTGCAATAAATTGAGGATTACTTTCGTTTCGTAATTTGATACGAAATAACCTTGTTCAGGAACGAGAACAACGTCTTTAATATAGGATTTATCGGCTTGGAATGGTAAATTTATTGTGTCTATTTGATAATTTTGAAAGGTAATGGAATATTTCAATAAATCGCGAATTAATTTGTTATAAATTTCTGTAGGACACAATTTCTGCTTTGCTGTGACTCTAATAAGATTAAAACAACTTGAAAGAAGGTTCATATTCAACATTCCTTCATCAATAATAAAATAAATTATTCTGTAAGAAAGTGTAACACATTGTATAATGAGTTCCGGCCTTGTGGTAGGTATTATGCTTTGAACAATCGAGAAAAAGGCTTGAACAAGTTGGAAAAATTCGACATCTTCTTTCTTATCGAAGTTGTGGGACCATTGAATGATACAATTCTTTAAAAATTCGAATGTATAATATGTCTTGCAGTCGGATTCCAAAAACTGAAACGGTAATATAATTGACATTAGCTGAACAAGTAAACTGCGTAATGTAGGATTTCCAACCTGTCCGAAAATCCAATTTGTATCACCAATAGCAAAGTAAAAGTATGACATAAGCGTGATTTTATCATTGACATCGATATATTTTGTGGAAGTTATGCAGTTAATTGCATCGGAGAATACTGCCCAGCATTGCTCTGGAAGTCTATTATCCGGGACTTTGTTTTTGATGTTATTTAAAATGAGATTTAATTGATAAGAAAATATTGAAAAACCGCGAATCATGTATTCTTTGATCAATTCTTCCTTTCCTTGCTGACTCTTATCTGTTTTCGTTTCTATGATTGTTTTTAAAAAGAATAAAGTGTTCATTGCGGAATATTCGTCGAATTTAAACAGCGATGTCAATGTTTTTGTTAGCTCATCCGGCATTCTTACTTGCCTTACTGCGTTTAATACATCTGGAAGAGGAATAGGAGAATAATTAAAAGATGTCATAAACAAATCCAAAGCGGAAAAGTTTTTAGAGTTAAGAACCGACAAACCTGGATCCTTCGTGAAGTAAATAACCCACATTTTATGGTAAGAATCTCCCCCGATTTTACCAATGTGAGATAATACATCATCAAGCATTTTTTATAACCTTTTTGACAATATACCTCAAAAATGTCGCTTTTGGATACACATACGTTATATTTCAATTATAAGATCAAATTTTTAAGTTTTAAGTTCATGACACTTTTTGAAAATGCAGAATCTATTTTTATTTGAAATGTGAGATATACAGTCGATGGAAAGTCTGTTTTCATCAAATATTTAACTTTTAATTTGATGAGGAGATTTTTATATAAAATCTTTTTGTTGAAAGAAATTATTCATGGCACATCTTTGATAGTCCAGACTTCGTGTATAGATTTTCTATTCGATGTCGATGTGAACCATGTTGGAGAATTATCGATTTAAAGCATATTTAGATCTATTGTTCTCGTTAACCTTATTTCTAGAGAATATTCATCACGTGATGAACAAATTCAACAACACATATCTGTTAACTAATTTTTAGAATGCTAATATATAGAATAGAACATGCTATAATGTATCATATGCATTAAATGTGGAAACAAGGTCGATATTTTGCTAAAATTGCTTCGGAATTTATGGGATTCCAGAAAGAGATGTTTACAAATATTAAAAAGGTGACAACTTTTTATAAATATATGAACGGTAATCCAACGCAAAATACACGAAAAGTTCGCACGAGATTGAAACAGGACTCTCCCAACAAGCAGAGTGATGCTCCAAAGGAATCTCCGAGCAAAAACTCGATGTTCGTGTTAGACGATGATGATTCAAGTGATGAATCAGAGACTCCAAAGATAAATATAGGCGTTTCTCAGTCAAAAAGTGAGATCCCATTTGTTACACAACATTCAAACACAGAAAATGAAATTCCTAAAATTCAAAATATGCCAACCGAATCAAAACCAACATTGCGACTTCTCGACAGATATAAAGCCTCCACTCCTAGAGCTTCTTCGAGGCTCCAATTGATTCCAATCTGGGAAAGAGTCAATCATTACGTAGTTCACCGCGAAAAAGTATGGCAGAATGGCGCTTTCCACAGATTATTCACAATGAAGCAAGCTGGAGATAATTCAGGACATTGGATCGCACAGGCGCAATTTGCTTCTACTTTCTCTCAGGAGATTAAAGTTTCGAATCCACGCGGCCTGATATGCGAAATCGACACAAATAATGACGGTTTGTTTAATATGAGACTCGGTAATGATATTTCTTTGTCTCTCAAAATAGAGGCCGGACATGCTGTACACGCTGAGTTTTTCGAGGTAGATGGCGTAATTCCGCCATATAGAAGGCTCACGAGCCCTCCTGGAATATGCAATGATTTGAAATCTGCATTTGGGGAAAGAAAAGCAATTCAAAGCATCAAGAATTGTAAGATGTGCTCTAATGGAGAGGAAATTATTGCTGTTAGAAAAGTCGATAAAAATGATGTTGAAATTGATGCAAAAGGAACAATCTCATTCCTCGCTTGTTTCTCTATTGCAATTTTCATGTATGTACAGTCATAAATTGTGTTTTGTTCATTCTCAATTTTTTTCAAATTTTTTCTTCCAGCGACAACAATATCTGTTTTGTTGACAAAATAATCGAAATAGATATATCAATAATAATTATATATTATGATGCTTTAAAATGATAATTTAATTTAGATTTGAATCAAATTTCTTGATATGATTATGTTTTGAAGAAATAAATGATGGATATATTATTTTCGTGCAAAGTTTAATGTGATACAATTAGTTGAAAACCTAAAACTTAAAGAAAAACCAGAAAGAAAACTATGAAAATAATTTAAAACTTTACAAACAGAAATACAATTTTTAGAAAGTACTGTGTAAGCATCCAAAATCCACCTTCAATCTCATTTTCAAATCTTCGATCTCTAGACATAGGTTTTGTATGAGTTCTATATTATAATTTTAAAGTTTGGAGCAAAATATAATATTATTGATTGAGTTTCAAAATCAATTTTGTTGCATCTAAAGGAAAAAAAATTGCCACTTTTAGAAAAAAAAGTGAATGAGTCAATTGCTGCGAATGCAAAAAGACTCTTCACCAATGTCTTCAGATTCGAGCACTCAATGGAATCAGCTTCAGAGTCAGCCACAAAATCGGCACGCTAATCCTATAAGATATATTGATGGCGCTTTATTCTCTTCTTTTCCGCAAAAAAGCAGTGAGCTGAAACTAGATTTCGACAAAGAATGGCCTAAGATACTCAAAATCATCGAAGATATAGCAAATGATAGAGATTCAACAGGATACTCGCTCGCTAAATCAGTTATAGACTCTTTACTCGAAGAAAACGAAAACATGAGCAAAATTACGGAAGCTCTCAAGACAATTTTGAAAAAAACTGCGGAAAAGAGAATTTCGAGAATTTGCAAAGCTCACGATATAAGCGAAATCACAAGCATTGTCAATTCAAGCGTTAAGAAAAATGTGTTAATAATATCGATATTTCAACAGTGGGAGAAAAAACAAAACATGAATATTAAAGATACTTTATATTCATTCATTAAATCAGAAATAGAGGCGCAATCAGACTTTCTTGATCATGTTATACGTCTAATTTGTCAAGCTTTCTCAAAATCTCGACAAGATCCGTTATTATATAAAAATGAGTTAGAAAAAAGTGTTAAATTCGTGTCAAAGATAGATAAATTACCAGTTTTAATCGATGCAATTACAAATGAAGTCAAAGATTACTTCCAATGTCATCCTTTGGACTCACAATTGGGACCTTTGTTATTTTTATCAAATGCAGGGCGTCTTATAGCAAACGAAGAGCAGCATCTTTCAGTTTTCCCAAAATGCATATCAGATCCAGCTCTTAGCGTTGCAAGAAAATATATTTATATCGATTATTTCAAATTTACAATGCAAATCATCGTTGAAGCTTTGATTATTGAAAAACCTGCATACATCACCGATGTTCGCGCACTGTGTGAGCAAAGTGGAGATCCAGCATTATTAGAAAGTTTATATGAACATTTGCATGCTGCATTTAAAGACAGAGTAACAGCATTTATTAAACAGAACCAGTCATCAGCTGTCGCACAGATAATTGATCTCCTTGCGATGGTTAAGAAGCATAGAGATGATGCAGGTGCTGAAATTCATAATATTACAATGAAAACTATTCGCGATTCATTAAATAAGTCATCTGTTCAAGTTGCATACATGATTGCCAAATACACACACAGCAGAATTGCTGACTCCCCGAACGACTTCATGGCGAACAAGAACAAAATCATAGATCTATTGACGATGCTTGAATCAACAGATGCATTTTTGGATTATTATCGTAGATTTTTAGGTCAAAGATTACTTGCGAACTCTGATGTTCCTGAAGTTGAATCAGAGCTATTGAGAGATTTGAGCCAGTTTGCAAAGCACAACGATATTTTGCCACTATATACAATGATGTCTGATGTCCAACAGTCGGAATATCTCAACAAAGAGTTCAATCTTCAAACAAATTTCGGATTCTCGATTTGTTTCATTAGCGCATATTCATGGCCACATTATCCATTCGTTAATGTTAATATCCCTGAGGATGTTGCTGATTCAAGAAATAAATTCGTTGAGTTCATCAAAGCCCGCAAAAAATGCACAATAAGATGGCTTGATTCATTAGAAAATGTTACATTCCAATATCGAAAAGTTACATTTAGAAGCGCCACACTTCAGTTCTTAGTTCTTCGATCAATTGTTGAGTGTGGTGATCCAAAAGCTACTGGAATACAGAGTAGTTATCTGCAGGAAATTGTTGGACAGCTTGCAAAGTCCGGATTAATAGCTAAAAAGAATGGAAAATTTGTTGCAAATCTATTTAAGCCAACGAAGAGTTCTATGAAACTTCCACCTCTCGGAATGGTAATAGCAGGAGAGAAAAAGGAAAGAAGTGAAGAAGATGTATTTAAAGGACGAAAAGAATCAATCAGAATGTCCATTGTTTGCACTTTGAAAAAATGGGGTGAGCTTCCTTTTGATGTTCTCTTTGAGGAAACAAGACATGTTTTCAAATACCCACTCAATGAAGCTGACTTCAAGATATTTATAGACGATCTTATCGCTACAGATGTGATAGTTAAAGGAACGAATGGTAATTACCGTTATTGTTCCTAATATATTTTTATTTATATTTGTTTGTATGTTGTTTAAAATTATGAATTATCAAAACATTTATTTATATTATATCAATTATCAAACTTCATGTTTGATATTCTGATCTCCATTGAATTGTTAAGAGATAATTTAAAGTATTGTTCTTTTGGATCACGAAATTCTATAATTTGAGAAAATTTTGATTCTATTATGTTTGAAGAATCGAATTTAAATGAATCCTTGTTTTTATCACTTATATACAATCTCGCAGTATAAGAACCAAGCGGCATGGATATTGTCTTAGTGTTAATCTTGATTTCAAATATATTTTTATCTACTGCTGTTTTCACAATATTATTCCACAAAATTCTATATTCGGCACCAGTTGAACTTGATATCAATACTATCCAAAAACCGCTTGAATTTACAACGGCCTTTTTCCAAGTCTCAATATTTTTAACATTAATATAAACCCAGACATCTTTGAAAAATAAACCAGAGGTGGAAATGTCACAGCTATCTTCACTTAGAATCCTTGAATAATTTATTGCTGTTTTGGTAGCATCAAAGCACATGACATTCAGCTGATTTGAACTATCTGGGCCTGATGCTTGATGATCGAATGACAATTTAACCTTGCGATCTTGAGGAATATTAAATGCAAGCTTTGTTATCAATTTTCCTTTTGTAAAAACTGTCATCGCTTTGTTTTCTAATACTTTATAAGAGCCGCTAAATGCTTCTTTATGTATGAATGTGTAATAGAATAACTTATATTTATATACTTGAAAATCGAGTCCTCCAAGTTGATATTGAGCTTTTTTAGCCTCAACAATTTGACTTTGATCATCATCAAGTTTAATTTCTTGATCTATTACATTGATTCTATCCAATAAATGAGTATAATCTAGAATCATATTATTTGCCTTTTCAATCATATTTAAAATATTTCTCTGTGTATCATCCAAGTTTCCTTTTTCATAAAATGGCTGAACGCATTGATTCATTTTAGGAGATCCGTAAATAATTGTTGTTAAAATTTTGTTTTGTTGCTCTTCATTGAATTCGCCTTGATCTAATCCAGAACGTATAGCCTGTTCGATTTTCACAGGATCTTGATCTTTGCTGTTATCAAAATTTCGAATTTCCTCCTCCAAAGCTTTCATCGAAATAAAAAATGTTGGAAAGTTTATATTAGTATATATTATTATATTATTTTACGTGTCATATTTCATAATTTATTTGTCGGATTTCACCTCAATTATTAAATTGCACAATTTCTTTTTATTTCATAATGAACTACTTGTTAAATTTATGTTATACTTAAATGCCAATATAAGTAGTATACAGAGTGTAATTTTTCATGGTAATCCAAAAAATTTGTCTAACCATAAAAAAATCCCACTCTGAGAATATCCATAATTATAATTTCCCTAATATATATAAAATAAACAATTTTCCTATAATTTATATCGAAATCCTAAAACCAATAGAATGTGAAACATTCTATTGGGCTGCGTCCATAAATGGACGCGCATAAATTTCTATAATTTGTTATTAAAATATATTGTTTAATTAATAATAAAAATGTTTATTGTTATGATTTATTAATAGTTTCCTATAAATTGTTAAGCATGAACAATTGTTTGCAGCCTAATAAAATTGTAAAATTTCATTAGTCCAAATAAAAAATAATTTTTATATATTATGAAAAAATTAATATATTTTTTCTCTAATAAATAATGGAGCACACAGGCAACTATTCAAATGATTGTATTCCAACATTTTCTAAAATGTTAGCAGAACAAGATATTCTTAATTTAACACAGGAACAATTTAATGAAATTGTTATTGGTGGAAATCCTAAAGCAGATGATGAAGAAAATGATAAATATAAATTATATACTATTTATAAAAATCTTTTGAAAATTACCGGATGTGCTCATGAAAATATTTCTGGTCTAAAACGTGCTAAGAAAAATAAAGTTAATACTATCTTAACAAATATCATATTGAAACATAATGAATGTGATTTGGTGTTACATGCTTAGATTTTTTCCGGAAATATACAACTATAATAAATAACAGTAGTATTAATCCCATTTAATAAAAATAAAAATTTATTTTTGTATAATTTTAACGTTTTAGTTTAGAAGTAACACATGAACTAACATCCCGAACAACATCGTCAGTATTTATCACAGGTTTTCTATCGCCATTATTATTCACACCAAATTCAAATCAAACTTTTGGTAATGTTCCCTTACGTTTATCACCGAATTGAGCACCAAAAGAACTTGCTACAGGTTTAACAACATTATAAGTTACCCATTGAAACACAGATTTAATTCCTCTGCCAATTTTCTTAGCAACATCTTTAAGCTTTTTCCAAAATTCCCAAGCCATTTTTAATTATAAATAAAATGCGAAATTAATACCATTATTTATGTTTTTTTTATTTAAATGAATTCGGCATTTAATACAGGGCTACATAACAAAAACACTTTACAGGGTAAAGTAGCGCAATATTTTGAAAATCTAAAATCCCTGGTACAAATTAATGATGGTACTAGAAGTTTTCAATTATGTACAGTTGATTGCCATGACCAATCGGCACTATTTACCGAAATACAAGAAACAAGAATTGCTATAACACATTCTGATTTTGATATCACACAATTGACAGATGGATTTCTTACATTTAATATTAAGTTAAATCTTCACTTACATGGACTTTCTACAGATTTTACCGATGAAGAATATTTGTGTAAACTTTTCGTTGGATTTAAATCAAGTAATCAAATATTTGATCAATTAGAAATAATGTGTAATAACAGATCTACAGGATATCAGCAAAACAAATGTGTACGTGAAGGATTTTCTTATAGTACTATCAAACCACATAATGAGAAAAAGACTAAGAAATATACACATTCATTATATGAAAACGTTGAAAATCTTTCTGAATCTATTGCTGGTACATACGCTAATTTAATGAATTTCATAGAAAATAACGGATATAAGGAAGTGAGCTTTGAACTTAATGTTCCTATTGAAGATCTTTTGTGTTTACAAGCTTTCGATATGTTTGTTAATAAAATTATCGGTGAACCTGCATTGAAATTTTATCCAAGATCTAAGGGATTAGTTTGGTGTTCAATAAACCTTGAAAAAGTTAAGGATTATAAGCTAATAAGAGAAAATGAACAAATTGATGGTATATTTACTAAAATCCTTCAGAATGTTTTTCACATCAATTTATTCAGATAAATAATACAGCAAAGGGTATTGTAAAATTTTCTAAAACAACGACTGGTTCTTCTAACGATATAATTCAATATACAGCAACACCAGGAAATCTTAAGTTAATGGTTAATAGTATGTCCATCACAATGCTTAAGTCCAATATGTTCGGATTTAATATTAAAATAAAATATTTCAAACTAATTTAAAACATACTGATAAGAACAAAATTTATGAATTTACTCAAGAATTTCTAAAAGATATGTATATCGCATATGATTGTTATAGATATGGGATTGGAGAAATTACAGGTAAATAATAAAATAGATGTTTCAGATAAATCTCCGGCGAATGGAATTCCAGTACAAACAAAGTTGTTTGTCCTTGGAAAACATTTAATAAGTTACAAAGTTATGCGTACCATAATAATATTGATGATAAAACATTCAATAATATGTGGATGGATATAAAACCTGTATCATTTGATTTAAAAGATAACAGAAAATATTATACGAATATTGTTGGGTCAAAAAATTTGGTAATTATTGATTATTTTAGTTCCAGAGATAATGTATGGTTATTTGTTGTTGAAATGAATACCAGAAAATTATATGCTGTATTGTCACCAAAAATAAAATCAGATAGTGGGTCATGGCAATATCTTCATAACACACAAATTAATCATAATTACAAATATGCTATTTCGTCATTAATTTCTCTAATAGATAAAGGATTAGTTATCAAAAATATATTATGTGACCAAGAACCATCATTTATTTCTAAACAATTTCAAAATTTGTGTTTAGCAAATGATATCACAATTAGATATTATGAAAAATATAATGTTAATAATATCGATGATTCATTACAAGAAAATACACGTGGCAATCATACTACGTTAGCAATTTTGGATAGAATATGTAGAACAATACGTATTGTGAATTATAATATAGGATTTGGTACAGATATTACACCAGAACGTATGAATTTCTTAGTTAATGAATACAACAATTTACCTAATGTAGTTAGTAATATGATGTTCGCATTCGTCACGACTGCGCCGTGACTTCTACGAACATCTATTTAAATATATTTACGACAGAGTTAGTTTTACAAGTTAGGTCCCCCCCTATATAGAAAATAAATTTTTGAATTACTTACAAAACTAACGTTAATTTTATTTTGGAATTCCTGACTTTATAAAATGTATTCAGAAAAAATAATTTATGACAAACTAACTAACTAACTAACTAAAAAAAGATAGCGAAAGGAATTTATGAAGTCAGAAATTTGAAAAATAATTTTAGTGAAAATGAGAGAAAATGTATTCGGATTTAATAAACCCTATACCACGTGTAAACAGTAATGTATGGAGGCATGTAATCAGTACCTGAACCGGTGTCGGCAGTGTTTCCGTAAACTGAATGGATGTGGCTTCCTGCATGATCAATGATTAAACCCGTGTTGTATTCTCTGGTATCTGATGTAATATCATATCGTGAAATTGTTTCTTTTCCTCCGTTACCACATCCGTAATAACCTCTATTACTTATTAAATGAGTATGAGCTCCTGTCAATGATGTTGTACCCGAAAAGTAATGATTGTGTGAAGGTAAGTTATTTACTGAAATCTTTTTACTTCCTCCTGTTTCTCTTGATGAATTAGCGCAATATAAGAAACGATCGACTATTGGCTCCCATTCACCAAAACCAAATATTTGAGTGGGATTTATGTTATTCATTGATGTGTAAATTGAACCAACAGGATAAATTGTCATTAATGTTTCATATTTAGAATTTAATACATCATTCTTTAAATTCATTATTTCCCTATTGAATGTTTTAAATAAATTCCAAACACTAGTTTCAGGATTAGTTGAAGGCGCATCTGTTCCCAATACCTGCTTAATTATCACATCATCAACTTTAATTTCATTTGCATTTATTACTGTGTCTATTTCGTTTAATTTTTCGTTTAACCCATTAATATCTGTTATTTCGTGTGTATGTTCTTTATCTGCTTTATTATTTAATTTATTACTTACGTTAATGATTCCTTGTTCAATTCTCGACGATAATTCATGAATGTTATAAGTCAAATCATCATTAACTTTTTGAATTTCTGTTTTATCTGCTTTAGTTCGTAATGTGTTATTAATTGTTTGCACATCATCATTAACTTTTTGAATTTCTGTTT
>JALKBU010000899.1:0-21283 GCA_023091735.1 Trichomonas tenax
AGTCCTTAGCAACGGCGTAGATGGAGCGGAGGATTGTCATGAAGACCTTTGGAGAAACACGTGCAAGTAACTTGCGCTCTTCGTTCTTCTCGTATGTGATGTATGATGTGTCGAACTCGAAGAGGAATGGTGTGTTTGTTGCTGACTTTCCGAAGGCCTTGAAGATGAAGTTGCGGAACTTCTTGGGGATGACAATGCTGTGGATGGAGTTGACAACGCCCTTCGTGTTCTCTAAGTTGCATGGGAACTTCAAGTTGCCGAAAGACTCTGCTGAGAAAGTCTGCGAGACTTCGTAGAACTTCTGGAGAACCAATGGGACCAACTTGATAGCAGCGTCTTCAGCCTCTGGGATCATATCATTCTGGGATAATAAGAGGGATCCTAAGATGATGCCGAAGATGTTGTCTGCGTTTGGTGCCATCTGGATGAGCTTCGGGATTGTGTCGCTTCCGGAGTTGCTCAATGCAGCCAAGGCGACTGGCGTTGCGAGATTCCTGGCGATGATCATGTGGTCATCTCTCATGCAGTACCTGATAAGCCTGAAGTGCATCTCGTTGGCTCTCGATGCCAAGTCGTGGTTCTTGACGGCCAAGTGGAGCATCTTGTTGACGAATGAGACGTAGCAAGAGCGAGCAGCAGAAGCAACCTGTGGGTTCTTGTTGGAGAGGAGTCTGCTCTGGATGATGGCGATTTCGAACGGGTGGATTGTTGTGCACTCATAGTCCTCTGTCTTCTTTGTGACACTTGATGGGAGTGGCGGGAAGACGATCTTCCTGTTGGACAAGAAACCGAATTCATCTGTGCTCTTCTGATTGAAGATGCTTGACAATGTCTTTGGATTCCTGATGGCCAAAGCTGTGTTAAGGCCGTGGATTGTCTGGTTCTCGAAGATGTAGTTAGGCTTCTGTGTGTTGACTGGATGCTTGAAGACCTCGAGCAAGAAGTTGTCGTGGAACTCATCATCGAAGTACTCGATAACTGTGCTGATACTGTTCATCAATGCGATCATCCTGTCTGTGTATGACTGATGAGAAGCTGCGACGATCTGGTTCTTGGCGGCGATCGTCTTTGTGATGACGGACTTGATGATCTGGAGTGACTTGTCAGCATCGAAGATGACTGGGGCGTTGTTGTTCGAGTACAACTGGTCGTATCTCAATGGCTGAGCGATGAACTGAACAAGTGATGTGTTGCCGCGCTTGATGACTAAGCTAGCAGCGATCTCTTCGTATTCTTTCTCGATTCTCGCCCAGATCTTTGCGTATGGAGAATCCTTGTTCTCGACGGCCTCTGAGCGGAAGCACTGAAGCATGTTCTTCAATGCGCCTGAGAAAATGTTGGGGATGTTCTTGATGTATCTGCGGAGGTTCGTCTTCTTGAGGCTCTTCTGCTCAGCTTCGTATGCTAATACTGTGATTGCGGCCTTGAAGAGTTGATCTTTCTTAATCATCTTGTGCTTGAGGAAGAAATCGAAGTCGAAGTTGGATGTCGATGGAATGTTGCCTGTAACAAGAAGGCGATATGTCTCGTGGCAAGAAATCTTGCTGAAATCGGCTTCCTTGACAATGCTGTTGAGCCTTGTCTTCAATTCTGAGACCTTTGCAATAACTTCGTAGTAGAACTTGATGTAATTCAAGATATTGTGAGAATATAAAACATTATCATTCTTACGAATTCTTTCTTCAAACAAATCAAAAATAACGTTCATAATGTATGGACGCTTTGAAAGATTTCTCAATGAAACGAAATTCTCTGGTTTGATATAATCTCCTGTATTATCGGACTTTCCATCGATGGCATCCTTAAGGTGCTCAAATTTGATGGTATTGTCCTTCTGTGGTACCTTGGTAATGAAGAAATTCTTGAACTTCTCGATTGGAAGCAATAAAATAATTTCCATTGCATGCTGATTGACAAATTGGTATTTTGCAGGGTTATTGAAAAGTGTTAATGCAACATTTTGGATAAGAGGCATTGAATCACATTTCTCTGCCATTATTTGAAGAATTTGAGTGCGAATTGGTGTGATCGCATGCTCGAGGATGTTCAAAAACTTGTTTTCCGTGAAGTTGTCGAACGCGTATTTGCGGACAGCCGGAATATGCAGGAATTTAAGGAAGAGTTTAGAATTAGTCTCAGCGAACGAGATAATCGTATCCCATTGCTTCTTGAGTACTAATGCGCGAACGTAGTCGTTCTCAGGGAGAGCGGTCTGGTTCAATTCGACGCTTTCGAGCTCTTTCCAGTTCATTTCAATGAAAAAAATGAACTGAACAAAGAAGAAAAAATTTTTTTTTATTTATTTGGACATTGTCATGATTAAAATTTTGATGAAAATGCTGATGAAACTTTATTCCTTATCTGCTGCTTCAATAATGAGCCTGAAATTTTCGAACCTCCAAGATATTAAAACCCAATGATACTTTTGCCATCAAATATGGCGAAATTTTACCATTGAATCTGAACTTTGACTACTGGGGATTTCCTTGCTTTTTGATAAAATTCATCGCAAATTTTGATCAAAGTTGGACTGCGTCGACCATGGTACAGGAAACACTATATATGAGGTATGGTTTTGTTGAAACGCAAAGTTATCATACAACATTTCGAAGATCGGAAAACTATGGGCAATAAGACCCTGCGAAACTCTGACAATGGAGTTCCATAATCCAATGTAATGATATACATATGTTATGAAAGTGTTCTGAGACTAATCGAAATTATGAAATCGATAATAATGAAATTATCTATTAAAAATATGATAAATAAATTAAATACCATAATGCATAGAATTTTGCAATGATTAGAATGCTTAAATACCAATATATTTGGATTTTATATAATATGTATTATCATGTGTGTTTATTATTACCAAATTATTTACAATAAGAATGAAAATTAATTCTGAAGAGTTAAACTATCAAAAATCAATCTAATAATTAAAATTGCAATATTCTTAGTTCAATTTCATCCAAGAGAAACTAAAGAGTATGAATTTCTATGAAATCACATAGCAAAATCGTTTGGCAAGTTATGGAGTATAGATTGGAAATTCATCCATAAGCTTCGACAAAAAATATCTTGGAATGCCAAAATATATATAGAAGATCAAAAAAGCATCTAACTCATATAGTTGTAACATTTCGTATCAATAAATAGGTAATATCACATAGATATAGATTGATCTATTGTGATTCATATATAAAATCAATCAAAAACCATAAGCAGTAATCGTTGTAGTATAAATACCTATTGTAATCCAAATGGTAAACTTCCGCACATTATTTCGCACAAGATTTCTGATAAATGAAATTTTCAAGAGCCATATAATGTGCGAATATCAAAATTGTCCTATCACGAAAAAGAGGAAGTGAGGTGAAGTGATGCGGTTCTGACATGTAAATTGGAGACTTGAAAATAGAAGCAAGAAGTTTCGAGAGGCTGATAATATGTGCTTCAGGGCCCCTTCAGCCTTGAAGCACATATTATCAGCCTCTCGAACAACTTGGAACGATATTTAGAAATTATTGAATATTTTTTTTTGCTCAGTATCTTTCACACACACAGTGTTGTGACTCACAACACTGTGTGTGTGAAAGATACTGAGCAAAAAACAATTTGAATAAATTCTATTTTTTCCTATAATTATCTATAACCAGATCTCATATTCCATATTTCTTTTGATGCCTACTATCAAATAACACTATATCTATTTCCTTTGTGAAAAATTATATTTTGACACTTTACATGTCAAAGCATAGGAATCTAACATGTCAATTTGGTGACTATGATCGACTTATAGAAGAGATTTAAATAAAATTGGTTCTACAGTTTGGGAGAAATAAAAATGAATATAATTTGATATTATAATTTTTAAATTTGAATTTTTTTCGAGACTTTTAGTTTTTAAAGACTTTGTAGATGAAACAGAAAGATTTAAAATAATAGGAGTGATTGTATAATATAAACAGTATTATAGAAACTTGAATGCAATCTATTATATAGTCATAAAGCTGAAATCCCAATCATTGGGAAACAATCTTATATTTATGACGAATGAGAAGATATTACATTAATTTTAGTCATTTGCATGGAATTCATTTAACAATAATCGAAAAAAAGGCATATTTTTACAAAATTTAATTTCATACGGTAAATAAAAACAATGATTTGCTTAAAATAGAAGCATCTGCTGCAGTAACAAGTAGAAGGAACCACACTCTATATTCTTTTTAATGCGAAATTTTGTTTAAACGGAATTTTAGAATTGAGACATCAAAAATTGTAGACCAGATTTTCTCTGTATTATAAAAGTGTCATTACTGTATGTTGTCGTTCATACTGCTTTCAAGCCATGCTCTAGATATCAGTAACTTTGGTGTGCAAAAAAACAAATATCATGACGTACTTCTGGAATGTTAATTACGATGGTAACATCGATGAGAACTTGACGCCAGTCTAAAACGAGGAAATTAAACGTGTATTTTATTTTCGAAGATATCTTAGCAAAAAAGAAGCAAGCCAGAATAGCTAGAATACCCAATATTACACTACACACAGGGACTTATAGCGTCAGCCAAGGCTTGAGCAATGACAGTGCTATGATGCCTCGTTATGCTAAAGTCTTTAACGTCTAAACTTGAAAATATAATAAAGTTATTATTATTATTAATCACCATACCTTTATATTATTATATTATCAATATACACTATCTTTCCTTATTGATGCCAATAACATAATATAATGGTCCTGTGTATGATAATAGCAAAGAGTTTTTGTTTAAAATAAGATATTTATTCAAAGATATAATATTGGTGCAGATAATGAAAATTACCCATTAAAACCAAGGGCCTAACGTCAGGTATACCATTCACTTAATCAGCAATGCCTATATCACTAAATTAAATTGAATGAAAATGAAATATGGAATATATCTGAGTTTTCCGAGCCCAGAAAACACAGAAGGCCGAGAAATGAACAGTTCAACAGTTTCGGGACTTAAATACGCGTGATGAAGAAATTTGGTGGTTTGCTGCTTTTTCTTGTCAGCTGAAAACTCTTCGTTGCCTGAAATACGCTTGAGGACAGCTTTCTAAATCCTGGTTGTTAGCTTCATAGATTGAAGTAAAAATAATTTGAATTAATAAAAGTTATACAAACAAGGATTTTAGACGAAATTAGATGTAGAACGCGTGTTGTTGTTGCGCAAGCGAAGACCAATTCGCGTGATCGATGAATTTACGAAAGCTGATCTGGATTTAGTTGATGGGATCCTCGGTCTGAAGATTAAGTTTGACTTCTTTAGAGAAGATGGTATCTGCTTGAAATAGGGCATGTCAAGCAATTCATCAACATTCGCGCGCTTAAGTGGGTTCTTTTCCAAGCACCGAGCAATGACATCCTTTAACATAGTATTTCCTATCATTTCGTCATTGTATTTGCCTTTTTCTATGTTAAATTGAAGGAATTTTTCATCTTGTGCTTGGAAAGGATATGTCTGAGTAACCATGTAATAAATGGTGACACCTAACGCCCAGATGTCAGCCTGCAATGGATTGAACTGACGATGCTGAAAAATTTCAGGAGCCATGAAGTGCTTCGTTCCAGTAAAGCTGAAACTGGAGGGCAAATCCTGGTACATCTTAGAGAGTCCGAAGTCGCAAATCTTGATACGGCCGTAGTTGTCGAAAAGGAAGTTAGATGGCTTAATATCTGCATGAGCGATATTATGATCGTGACAAACCTTCAAACATGAGATTACGTCCTGGACATACTTTCTCATGATGTCATCGGGTAATTTTCCAACTTGCTTGAGCTTCTGTGCCAAATCTGTTTCGCAATATTCCATCAATAAGAAGTAATTATCCATGAATTTGAAGTACTGATAGAGATTGCAGACCTTTGGGTCATCAATCTCGATGAGGCAATTGATTTCGGCGCAATTAAACATTTCCTTAGGGATTTTCTTGATTGCAAAATATTGGTTATAAGCGTGCGAGTAAACAAGGAAAACAACGCCGAAACCACCCCTGGCGATGGTCTTGATGAACTTGTAGCCCTGCTTCTCGAAATATTCCTGTTCAAGTCTATTCATTATAACAAAAATAATAATAAAAAAACTTCGAGATTTTTCAATTTCAAAAGAATTCATTACAATAATTTATCATATAGACCCTATGCCCAAAGAAATTGAAAAAAAAATTCCTAATGGGTCTGTCATCAAAATTAAAGAGCTTATCAAAGTTGAATATGTTCAGTTAATTTTGAAATAAATGTTAGTGGAAACGATTTGTTATGGACAAATCACGATAAAAAAGTCGATTTATGGTTAAATTGAATTATATCGCTGAAAAATTGAAAAGCAAGAAACATCATATTACCCTAACATGTCTACGTATGATTTTATAAAATTTTGTTGTCTGACACAACTTGTATAATTACTCTATATATGCATATGAATAATATTTCTGTAATCATCCTTTGTGATTTGAAAAATTAACCGAATAAAACATATCCAAATACACAATGAAAGGACCCATTTTAAGCTGAAACTTGATTTTGCATCTTCTCAAATTTTAAATTTGAGCAGTGAGTTTATTTCTGGGCAAATTGTTTCTCTTTCGGTATAAATAAGACAAAAATTATAAAAGTAGCAAATTTGTTTTGAGATAAATTTTTGAATGATCATTTAACTAAATTGAATGATATCATAAAACATCATTATCCTGTACATGCTATGTGCCCGTTGTTGAAAAAAATTGTTTCCTGAAACCAATCAAAAAGGTTGTGTAATGCATAATGGTTATAATAAGGAGTATCATATTATTAATTGGCTCAGTACCTACACAAAAATCAAGTTTGGGTCAAATTTGCCGATAATTTTATATTGTTCGAATATAATATAAAGGTATGGTGATTAATAATAATAACTTTATTATATTTTCAAGTTTAGACGTTAAAGACTTTAGCATAACGAGGCATCATAGCACTGTCATTGCTCAAGCCTTGGCTGACGCTATAAGTCCCTGTGTGTAGTGTAATATTGGGTATTCTAGCTATTCTGGCTTGCTTCTTTTTTGCTAAGATATCTTCGAAAATAAAATACACGTTTAATTTCCTCGTTTTAGACTGGCGTCAAGTTCTCATCGATGTTACCATCGTAATTAACATTCCAGAAGTACGTCATGATATTTGTTTTTTTGCACACCAAAGTTACTGATATCTAGAGCATGGCTTGAAAGCATTATGAACGACAACATACAGTAATGACACTTTTATAGTACAGAGAAAATCTGGTTTTACAATTTTTGATGTCTCAATTCTAATATTCCGTTTAAACAAAATTTCACATTAAAAAAGAATATAGAGTGTGTTTCCTTCTACTTGTTACTGCAGCAGATGCTTCTATTTTAAGCAAATCATTGTTTTTATTTACCGTATGAAATTAAAATTTGTAAAAATATGCCTTTTTTTCGATTATTGTTAAATGAATTACATACAAATGACGAAAATTAATGTAATATCTTCTCATTCGTCATAAATATAAGATTTATGACTATATAATAGATTGCATTCAAGTTTCTATAATCTGTTTATATTATACAATCACTCCTATTATTTTAAATCTTTCTGTTTCATCTACAAAGTCTTTAAAAACTAAAAGTCTCGAAAAAAATTCAAATTTAAAAATTTTAATATCAAATTATATTCATTTTTATATCTCCCAAACTGTAGAACCAATTTTATTTAAATCTCTTCTATAAGTCGATCATAGTCACCAAATTGCATAGCTGCAAGTATAGCCTCTAAATATCAATAATTTTTATTCACCATACCTTTAATATAATTTAAGCACTTTATTTTTGCACACATGTCCACTCTCACGTGTATATTATATTATTCCTTTAATGACTCACTAATTCCCGATTATTGGGATCTTTTGTTCGCGGGATGAATTTTATAGTAGGTCCCTGACTAAATTGGTATGAACCGTTAACATATGGGAATATAGTACTTCTCTGATATAAAAGCTTGATATATATTTGCGTAGAAGCAATCTGTATTTGATTTAATTTTATAATCAATATTCGATATTTGTGCTCTCTTATGTATAAAGTATCATAATAAAGAGAAATATTCATTAAATCATATTCCTTGTTAATTGAGCAATTAATAAACAAAAAATCACAATTTTTTCTCTAAAATACATTTGCATTGGTTAATATTTAACGAAATGCGATTTTAATACATACAATAGTAATATAAATGATACAAGATTATATTTATATATTCAAAAACAATTTTTTTGCCGTTATTAATTGCTCAATTTAATATCGGTTTTTTACGCTTATGCAGTTTAGCCATAGAATGGACAAAGGGAGGATAACATGTTAACCCAACAACCGGCCCAAGATGCTTATTTAGACAAATCTAAAAACTAAATAAACAAAAATATTGAAACTACATTTTATCAGGTTAATGAATTTCAACTCAAAAACGAAAAATAGCCAAAGTTAAAATAACCGTTTCTATCGTTCATAATGACGAGATACAAAGAGTGCTTTTAGTTGGCTATTCTTTTTACACACGCCAGACAAATAATCGAAGATTGTCGTTCGTGGCGGACTCTTCCATCACGTCGTTACAATATTCATGAAGTGGCCGACTCCTTTGTACAAAAATGTTTTTCTGAACTGACCAACAAACTGTCATGACGGTCATTACAGAACTAAATATAGTGTTACTCTGCAATAATAGACTATATGCGACTCCTATCAGCGAAAAATATAATAATAACCAATCAAGATTTTGAAATTTGTGATTTAAATTCCCCAGATTCTATATTTAGAATTTAATGTTTGTGTTTTGATCATTATTGTACAATAATAAAATTGCTCAAAACGCAATATTGAGCAAATTTGATTGCTTGATCAGAACAAATTCTCTTGTTTAAGCAGTGAAATCTTAATACAATCATGCAGGTAAAATTTGCAGGTGATGTTTTTATCTATTCTCGCTGATTTGATTGAACATGTAAATATTTACACATTTTTAGGAAGAATACCCGGTTATATTCTTACATCTCATAAATTCAAACTATCTGTACATAGGAAAATTGATTTTTGCAGGAAAACATGATCAAACATATATTATTGATATGAAATCGACATCAAAATACAATAAGTTTGAGTTTCATCTCCAAAACTCAAAAATATGCTCCAAATCAACACGTAAATGATCAATTTCATTTATTTGAGATGAGGTAGCAATTTGATCAAATTGTTTTCGATTGAAGTGATGATTATACAAACGGTGGCTATTTTATGGCAAATCAAAATTTACAGATTGAGATAGCTATTGTATTAAGAGGAGAATGGAAAATAATGAATATTTTTCATTTTTTTGAATAATATTGCTAAAAATCAAGAATGCTTGAAGGGCATTGATATAGGTAATGAATATATAATGAATTTAATGTTATAATTTATCAAATAATGATCAAAATCGTTTTTGCCCCTCTATTAAATAAAGAGGGGGAAGGGTCTGAACCCAATAGAACTAAAAATCTGATGGATTTTGCGTCTTTAGGAGTCAACCAAGACATAATATCCGCGATTGAAGCAATGGGATGGAATAAACCGACACCAATACAGGAGAGGACGATCGCACAAGCGATAAAAGGCGGAGATGTCGCTGCCTCTGCTGAAACAGGCTCAGGAAAAACAGGAGCTTTCTTGATACCACTGTTAAACCAATTAATAGAGAAAGGAAGGCCGGAGAAATACGGAATTATTCTCGCTCCAACACGCGAATTAGTTATTCAAATCACAGAAGTTGCACAAACAATAGCAGCTAAGCTCAATATCACAATCGTTCCTGTATATGGAGGCGTTGATGATGTTGAACAGATGGCACTGCTTGCAAAAAGACCGCATATCATTGTTGCGACACCAGGAAGAATGGCGCAGCTTATTAGAGACGCAAAAGGATTCGATTTGAAACCAATTCACGTTATAATCATCGATGAAGCAGATAAGATGTCTGCTGTTGAGTTTTTCGACGATATTTCTGTTATTACTTCAAATACAGCTAAAAATCACCAAATAATGTTGTTCTCAGCTACGATGCCAAAAGATCTCGAGAAATTCGCCTCGTTGTACAGCAAAAATGCAAATGTTATTGAATTAACTAAAAAGATGCAAGTTCCGCAGAGCCTTAAGGAATACATGCTTGCAACACCAAAAGCAACGAAAGAAGCAACACTTGTTGCAATTTTGAACATATTTGATCAATCACAAATCGTTATTTTCCTTGAAGGTGTGAGATTAGCGACAATTCTTGCAATGACACTCAAAAGACTGAAGTTCAGTGTTGGATCTGCAACAACAGCAATGTCGCAGTTCGACAGAGAAGAACAATTCCAGAATTTTAGAGAAAATAAAATTAGAATATTGGTTGCAACAAATGTTATTGGACGTGGTGTCGATATTCCAAACATTGATGTCGTCATTAACTACGATTTACCAAAGAACGCCAAAGAATACATACATAGATCAGGAAGAGCCGGAAGAGCTTCAAGAAGCGGAACAGCCATCACTTTCGTCACGAAAGAGACTCAGCAAGAGTATTTACAATTAGAGAAGTTCTTAAAGAGACAGCTTAGCAAATTTGAATTTGATAAGAAGAAAGTTCAAGAAATTCAAGAGGAACTCACAGAAGCACACGATTCAGCTGTCGAAGAATATAAGAAACTTAGTCGTGGCGTTACAGACTAATTTATTTTTTGTTAAAATAGAGATATTAAAATTAAATTTATGTATATTTATATTTTCGAGATATTATTATTTCCATCGAGGAGGTTTATTTATACCTAAAGTATTTTTAGTTGATTTGAGTACTACATAAAAATATTTCAAAACTTTTGAGTTGTGAACATCATATACGAAGGAAATAGTTCTAATCGAGATGGCATAGATATATCTAATGTGCTTTTAGTTTGTTTAAATGAATGAAAAATATTCTAATGATTCACCGTTTTTGAGCATAATATTTCAATGATTTAATTCTAGTTGAGATATTATATCTATGCTCAGTGTCCTTTTGGCTGATTCAATAATATGCTACATTATTCCAGTTATTTAGTGCTCTTGAGAATAGTTTATGAAACAATAACTCCACGCACGAAATGGCAACCATGCAATTAATGTTTTTAGCTGAATTGATGATTTGCAAAAATATTCCAAAGATTTACGGATCTTGAGCTTAGTTTCAGCACAATATAATTCTAAATGAGAATATATATCTACAGCTAATGCATTTTGAGTTGATTTGATATATTGAACAATTATCAAATGAATTTACCGATTTTGAGCAATGTTTTTGTTTGCGCACGTTTTGGAGCCGATTCGGTCTCTGCTGGCATAATTATGAGTCCAAAATAATAAATGTTGACCGGAAATCCCGGAAGAGCGTCAGAATATTACAAGCAGCACGCGAACGAAGAACCTCCGAAAACGATTACGAAGGACATAGCGCTGGCGCCGTGGTACACAGAGGGCGGCAAAGATGGATTTGATCATCTTCGAATGTCCGAATTCGCAAAACCGGCCGAAACAAACAGAAACGAGGGCATAAAGCATGGATATACGTCGAAGAAAGTCTCCAAATGGAGGCCAGGATGCTGCAAAAACTGTGGCTCCGATCAACACACAGAAGCAGACTGCACAGAGCGCCCAAGAAAAGTCAACGCTATTTTGCGTGGCGAGGGAACGCATTCTGGGAAGAAAGTTTTCCAAAAAGAGATGAGTTATGAGGCGAAAAGAGATATTTACGCAAATTACAGCGGAAGTCGATGGCTAGTCGACTCCAAACAGGCCGCAATTTACAAAGCCAAGATTCTTGCTGAAGCAAATCAAATGAATGATAATGTTGAAATTAGAGAAACCTTCGGCTCTAGATCCAGCAGAAACAGACAAGACACAGCGAGCTATGTCAAAAGCATCGATGGAGAAGGCGAAGAAGTCGAAAATGACGACTCAAAGTTTGTGAAGCCGGAAGAAACAAAAGAAAAGAAACAAGAACTCGATGTTAAGTTCTCATGGGAGCCAGGAGCGAAAACACAAAAGAAGAAGACTGTAGATTTAACAGAAGAAGCTATGAAGCAGTCACAAAGAGAATTCATTGAGAGAAAGAAGCTTCTTTCGAATCTCATTCAAGCAAATGAAGAGCCAGATGAAGTCATTCCTAAGAGTGAAAGATACGGAAATATGGAAGATGTCTTTATCAATGGACACACTTCTGTTTGGGGATCTTTTTATTGTGGTGGACAGTGGGGCTACGCGTGCTGCCACCAAACTGATAGAAACTCAATTTGCACTGCTCAAAAAGACTAAAATTTTTGTTTGTTTTTTTTCTTCAATCGTATATTTTCGAAAACACACTCATAACGATGAATGCTTGCTCTCCTATAAGAGTTTTATTAAAAATAAGTCTTTTCATTTAATTAATTGCCATATAATCTCGATAATATATGATAAGAAGTTTCAGAATAACAAAATTGAAAACCCAGTTGACATTGGTATTTGTTATTAAAAAACATTTTATTTTAAACACAAACAAGTCGATATTCGAGTCGATATCAAATAATTTTTGGTAATTATAACAACCTCCTACATATCATCAATTAGCATTATCAACCTACGCTTCTTTGCTAAGACAATAAAAGAAATATTATTGATTTAACAAATTATTTCTTTCTAAAGAATGCTTCTTCTCTGATTGGGTAGCGAGGATTGAAGTGCTTTTCTTGAGATGCCATTTCTTCGATTTTAGCAAGAATTTCTTCATCTCTCTGTTTATCTTGATCTGTCGGTTGATTTTGTCTAGTAATTGGGCGCTTGACTTGCTGTACTTGTGTAGAGCGCATATAATCATTCTTATAGAATTCCCACAACTCTTTATCATATTTCGTTGAAAATTTCATGTAATCTTTGTTTGGCATGAATTTTGGTGCAGCAGGTACATGATCTTCCTGATCATCATCAGAACCCATTCCAATTGTGTTATAATCAATATCAATTTTCTTTTCTGTTTGGAAAATTACTTGATAGTTTTCGAATCTTTCGTTTGGATTCGCATGAGAAATAGGAACGAAGAAATCTTGGTCCCTACTGACATCGTAGTTGTTTGATCTGTTTTGAATCTGCGAATAATCACGTAATGGCTCTGGTTTCGGGAACATGAGGTTGGCAGGGAGATTGCTGAGCATATTATTTAGCTCGGTCGAAAGTTTCGTTCCAGCGCGAATGAAATCGCTTATCGAAGACATGTCAAAAAAAATGAAATATTTTGACACTTTTCTGACGATGTCAAATAATTTTATCTCTTCTTTTTTTATCATTGAGCTATGTTAAGAATCCATGAAAATTATAAACATAATATCATTCAATTTTTTAACATATGGCTTTAATATTATAGCATATTTTATGAATTTGATAAATTCAATTTCAATATAAAGAGAATTAATCTTTTGATTACCAATCAAACGCTTACCTAGGATGGGGTAATATATTCTATAATGCTGTCAGCATAGAATTCTTGATATGAAGCTACGATATTGTTGATAATGTAATAAGAATGTGATGCCTGCAAAGCGCAAGCCATAGAAGATTGATTCCATTGTGAAAGAACAATTTTCATACAATATTTTCCCAGAATTTAAAGAAACCAACTTCTTCTCACTGATATCTAAACTTAAGGTATCCTTTGTGTATATATTAGAATATCCTTCTGTTCTAATTGACTAAAACGCAAAATCTATGCAGCAGAAATGATTTACTTTCAATGTGGAGCTTATATTTTCAATTAAAGAGGAAAATAATTTTTACGCAAAAAATCACTTCACATTTGTTTGCATATAACACAGAACCATAAAATAACCAAAATAATTTTTTTACAACTTTTCAATGAAATAAGCGTCACTTTTATCGTCATAATGCAGAAGTTTAACCAACAGTCTGCTGAAGACTTCCTTCAGCAAAATCGCGTTACTGAAATTCTCGAGGAGATGGTTTCCGATCTTCTCCAGAAAAGACCTACAAACGTTCGCGAGCACATGATTCATTTTTTACAAAATTACACTGTCGCCCCTGCGAGACCAACTCCTGCACAACCGAACGCCGCATGTTTCGGCTTTCAGGAAAAAGTAACGCCAGCAAGACGTTTCTCTTGCATATCTCAAGATGCCCTTGTTAAATCTCGCGATTTCCGCCGTCGCGGATTCTCGTCAAAATCTATCTCCGATACAAACATCGAAATCAAGTCTTTCCCGAAGTCCCCGGAGCAATTCGGCATTCTCGAAGGCATCGTAAAGAAAGTTTCCTTCTTGTCATTCCTCCAGAAGGAACAGACCAAGGCCCTCATCGATGCGATGTTCCCAATGGAGTTCGAGGATGGAAAGGTCATCATCAAGCAGGGAGATCGCGGTGATAACTTTTATGTTATTCAGAGTGGCTTAGTCGACATTTTCAAGAAAGTTGGCGACCAGCCAGAAAAGAAAGTCACTCAGATCGGTGATGGCGCTTATTTCGGCGAACTCGCGCTCATGACAGGCGCACCAAGAGCCGCCACAGTTATCGCACATGGCTTCGTCAAGTGCTGGGCCATCGATCAGACAACCTATCTGTACCTCCTCAAGGATGTCCACTATCAGAGACGCCAGAGATGCAAGGAAATTATTACAAAAGTTCCACTTCTCGCTCAAATTCCAGACTACCAGGCCCTCCTCATCGCAGAAAGCTTGGTTTCTCAAGATATCGCTGAAAAGATAACAATTATCAAACAAGGTGAAGAAGGTGATAAATTCTACGTTATTTTGGATGGTGAAGCAGATGTTGTTGTTAACGGTCATGTAGTCAACCACCTTAAGAGCGGCAACTACTTCGGTGAGCTCGCTCTCATTTATTCAAGAAAGCGTGCTGCTTCTGTCATTTCCACAACACCAATGAGCATTTCATACATCTCAGCAGACATATTCAGAAAGGTCTTAGACAAGTGCAAGTCAACATTCTCTGCCAACGAAATGACATACAAGAAACCAGAGTAATTTAAATATGTTTTCAGATCATAGAAAAATTGCTTTTTTATTATATTCCTTTTCATTAGATCTAACTAAATATTTTTGGATAAATGTTCGAAAACAATTTCGATTATTTTACATTTATTTGCTATTCAGCAATCTTCATACCTCTTACATTATATAACCTCAACATGCTCAAGCATTAATTCACATTTTTGCTTTGAAATTATCAAATGAGCAATTGCGCAGCAGTGAAGAATGAAAGTTTGCTATCTATTTCATAAACAGTAATACCCACTTTGCGTTCGTCTCCGGGCAAATCCTTTCTCTCAACAAATATTTTTTATATCACATGTCATCAATATTTCATATCACATGTCATTATTTTTATTATCAAAGGTATTGTGTTTTCTTGTTCAAAAACACGATCAAAGTTATAATAAAAGTAACTAAGCTTGAGTGTTCTATATGGATTTGCTAAGCTTGCTAATTCGAGGTCGAAAATAAAACCTAAGTTTTCACTTGTTGTAAAGATAGATATTTGCCATCTGTCATGTAATCAATTTGTACATGACAAAATATTAATATACACGTCATTATTTATAAAATGCTTTATTATATCAAGCTGAGGACAAGTCAATGAAAGCAAGAACTTTGTCAACATCTTGGGTAGTTTTTGTTGCATTGATCAGAAAAAATAAATTCGTTGATTTATAGTTGCAATTATATGGATTTGTGATAATTGTTTGTAAGCTCAAATGTCCTACATCTTAAATGCTTGCTTTGAAGGTAATATTCTTAACATTTCAAATAAAAATAGATCCGGTAGTATCTTTTTGTACTCTAGAGCACTTCGTGCTCTTGCACATTACACGGTAGCAAACGTACTTCGCATTTGGTTATATTTAAAAAAAATGTAAATATGATGAATATTCTTGATGTTTTCGAATGAATTAGGTGGAATTTGTTAATTGCATAGCTGAAGCAGCAAATTGGCTAACAAATTATTACCTTAAAGCGAAAAATGAGAAAACCAAAATGCTTGCTAGGGCTTCGTGTTTTCTGTCACTTTTAGGTTGCCCTTGTATTTTTGAAAAATTCCCCTTTTAGCAGCTATATAGACTCGCATGCATGTAAAAATGCTGTATGCAGAATATTTCTGGAAAACTCAAACCGAAAACCAAACCGCAAAACATAACCGTCAACCTATGTTTTCGGTTATTTGAGGGATAACACGACGATAGACATGTGTTTTGTTTTGTCACTTTTGGTTTAGCTTTCATGTTTTCCTTTTGTTCACGATGTTTGATGAAATTTTGATGATTTACTCAAAATAACGCACTCGTCCATCAAAATCGGTGTATTTTAGCAGAGAATTTGGAAATCAACAATTGAAATATGAGAAAAATCAAATTATGTACTGATATTTGTATTATGTGCCAATAATAGTGAATGTTCTATGATAGAAAAAGCCTCATTATTCAGTATTTCGCGCAAAGAATAAAAAATCATTTTTTAAGGTTCTATATTCCAAGATAAAACAAAATACAGGTTAAAACACTTTCAATTTTGGAAACTTGGCTTTAGCTTTAAAAATAAAACCAAATTAGCAAGCTTAGGATTTGCAATTTAATTTTTGTTATGGATGAGATTAATGTTTCAAATATCGAAATTGCATAAAAGGAAACGTTGATACCATAAATGTAATATAAATATCACTTGCTAATGTATCACCAATAGCACATGTTAAACAATGCTGCAATTATGAAAATCAAATTTAAAAAAATATATTTTAAAATGTCAAAAATTTAATCATTCATGAAGGGATGACTTATTTTTCTTAATATAAGATTCAAGGAACTCAATAATATCAACAGCTTCGTTTTCTGCAGCAAATTCCAGGGGTGTTTTATTACATAGTGATGAACAAATGAGATTGATCGATATCATATCAAAATGAAGATCAAAAGGGATTTGTTAATTTTTTATCATTATGATAATTATGCGAAATTGATCGACTACTTTCAAATTGACGTCAGCACCATGCTCAACGAGGCATTGAACAAGTTCTAACGATTTCATGTAAATTGCATCGAATAAAAGCGATCTAAAACGAAATGTTCATCAAATATATAATTGATAAATTTGGTAATAAAATGAAAATCATATGAAATTGATGTATTTCAAAACAAAACAATGATCATATGAAATTGATATATTTCATAATAAAACAATGATAATATGAAATTGATGTATATAAAAACAAAACAATAATCATATGGAATTAATGTATTATAAAGCAAAACAATGATCATATGGAATTGATGTATTCTAAAATAAAACAATGCTCATATGAAAATAATGAATATAAAAACAGAACAATAATCATATGGAATTAATAATGTTTCCCAATATAGATACCACTTTTTCCCAAAGTATTGGGGATGCAAAAACTTATCCCTCCCGTATAATGAACCTAAAAAAAATCGGGCCTTCGGCATGTACACTAATAAACTAATCTAGCGGAATATCAAAGATGTCCTCCCTTCTTCTCTTCCTCTTTTTCCCTCTCCTTTTCTCTCTTATCTTTTTTGTTCATTTAATGATTAAAATAAACATAAAGCAGAAAGAGGAAACTCCACAACGTCCTGAATTTCTTCTCCAAACCAAGGCTATTGGATCTCGTGTCTGATGAATTTTGAAAGTTAAATTTATTCATAATCATCCAGAAGGACTTACAAAGAATATGATATACACACCAACCAGTACGTTCTTTCGTGAGTATATCTAACATTATTTTCTTACAAGCGGCACAACAGCGGACGCGATTCGTATCACATGTCAAGAATTACATATATCAAAGCAAAATCAGTTCTCATTTTACTTGTACAATCAACGTTCATTAAGCAATTATCGAAATTCTTTGTAAAAAATTGTTCAAGCTCCACAACATAGTAACAATCATTGTGTTAATACTACTAACATCATTCAAGAGCACATCAACCAAAATCCTTCAGATTTGATTTTCTTTCATGTTGCCAATATTGAAGATCCAGAAAATCATATTTTTTATTTTGCTGATGCAAGAACTAGTGGACAATCCAAATTTTTTTATCGTCTTTTTTCGCCAAATCTGGAGAAGCAGTCTTTTCGGCATTAAAGTATCAGTATTATGACCAACAACTTATGCTGCAATGACCAGTGGCTGATATGGAATCTGGATCAATGCATAAATGCATTGGTTACAAAAAGTTGGTTAATTAGCATTTGAGATTCTTTTTGAAAACATGATTGTTGATACTCTTATATGTATATCTTTATTATATGAGCAATGCTTATTGTGATATTGATGTGATTAGAATGATAGCACAACATTTACTTATTTTGAATATTATATTATTTCAAAAAATTGTGTTTTTTATGTTTTATCATGCAAAATGCTTATCACATATACTGAAGATGGGTGTTTTAATTGTTTCATGCCTCTGTTAGTGATATTGAATGTGTTCCATGTTGACTTGGTGTCAACAAAAGTGACACTCTAAGGAGTCAATAATGTATGATTTTCTTGCTAATACAATGTATATATCTCAAAGATTACATAGTATGATATATTCACAAGACAGTCTCACATCGAATATTGTGTGTCTGAGTTATATAGCACATTTTTATCGCAACATCAAAGTCTCAAATGTGTTCCATATTTGTTAGGGCGAAAACGTGCAAAACAGTGAAAATGCTGTTCTATGCACTCCATATAGATTCAGAAGTCAATGACACACATTTCAATTGGCTTCTGAATCAATTTGGAGTGCATAGAACATCATTTCAAAATAGACCCAGAATATCGAAATTAATTCCCGCCAATACTTTGTTTTAATAATGCAGTGCAACTTGCTATCGCACTGTTTAAGTTTCATTGTGCAACAGACATCTGGTGGGATGAAAAATTAAAACTTGTCCAATTGTTGCGTTTGGATCCTCCTTATCGGTTCTTCAGTCATTGCGCATGTATGCAGTGGCTTCAGTCACGAGAAGAAGGACTCAAACACAATATTATATAAATCAATGTAAAATAGCTGATAAAAATTCATCCATCACTGTGTGCAAATGGTATATGAGGTCTTTTTATTAGATTTCTCAAGCCTTAATGTGCTATTGGCACACAGTTGTTGGAGAAACATGAATCACCAACAAAACTTGTTGTTTTTATCATCTTCTTGGTACACATGTCACTAAATCATGCCAGTGGTGACATTTGTATGGAGAAGAAGACTAAAATAAAAAGTTTTGAAAATATCTCGAATTTGATTATGATTTGAAAGAGTTTTTAACATTCCCATCATTTCGCAGGCCTCGCTTCAATCATCGCCATATTATAATCAATGTTATTTATAACAACAGCTCCTAGATTACTTCCTGATTTTGTTTCTTTAATCAATAAAAAATATAATATGTTATTTATAACAAATTTTCTTTCATATATGAAATACCCTTCAGCTCTTTAGTCGATTGCGTGTCTTTCGAAAGAAAATACTGTTTGGAAGTTTATTGACAATAAAAAATTTGATGTAAATATCAAAGTTTCTGCTTTATTTCAGCTGTGTATGTGTGCGTCTGCCTTTTGGCGATGTAATCATGAAGCTCCAAAACTACTTCCAAAATGACTTCCGATGTCAGTGGCACTAAAATTGAGATTAATTGAGAGCATGCTGGAAGTTCCAATTCAGTTTGGGGGTTATTTTGGAGGTATAGATTCGACTATTTTTAAGATAAACACAATATGCTAGGACAGCTAACCCTGATTTTCTAGAAATTAAAAGAATAGCTAGAAATACTAGGCAGAATTTCAAATTATCATGTTGAGTTAGAGAATAATGAAAAAACAGAGATGAAAATTTATAAACAATTCATTTTATATCATAATGCATTAATTTTAATGCTATTTTTCCATTGAAAAAAGTTAAATCATGAAAAAATCAAAATTTACACCAAAAAAGTTGTCCTTCTCAAATACCTTACTTCCGACACTTCCAAGAGAACTATTTTGTCTTGGGGAAAAAATTTGCATTTTGGTTCTTTTGGGAAACATTAATAAAATAATAAAACAATGATCATATTGAATTAAACTATTTCAAAATAAAATAATGATCATATGAAATTGATGTATATCATTTAATAATAATAATAATCAAACGAATTTGGTGTACATAATAAATAAATTATGAACAGATGAAATTGAAAAAAAAATGCTAATTTTGAAATGGATTGTAATGATATTGACATCTGCACCATACTCAATGAGGTATTTAATAACTTCTTCTGAACAATTATCAAAAGCGAACGACAGATAAGAAGCCTTATATTAAAACAAACATGAAATAATTATGAATTGTAAAATTGAGTGATTATTGTAATCAAAACGTGATGAAAAAATGACATTGAATAACATCAAACATTATAAATGAATTCCAAAAATCAATGAGGACCAATTAGTTTTGATGAACTCCATATCAATATAATAATCATGTGATTAAAATGAATCAAATATCATAATAATTATCAAATTAGAATGATGAATATGATAGAATAATATATTTCGAAGTTAATTAATGAGAAATAATTTTATAGTCCATATTTGCGCCATGCTCAACAAGATATTTTATCATCTCGAAATTATTGTAAACAAATTGCATACACTAATGAAGTTCTTTTTTTTTTTGATTAAAAACATCAAAAGATAATTGATATCAAGTACAGTTGATGAACTTCGAATCAGAATGATGATTATTCATGTTTGATTAACTGTTTATCATAAAAAAGATCGAGTGTGGTTGAGGAATCCAATAAACATATTGTTTGAATCATATAAGATTGCTGGACATCATATATGATTAATGATCTCCAATTTGTATTGATGATATTCAAATCGTATTGATGATCTACAAATCATATTGATTCACATATGAAATTAACCAATTTCAGATCAAATTGATGATCATTGTATGCCGATAAACAGGTTTGTAATACAATGAACACGATCTACGGTATTTATTTCTGGGCAACATTTTTCCTTCTATGGTGTAGTCCCGCGACCTTCATAACTTTTTATCTGATCAATATTTTTTTCGATTTGAAAGTACTTTCATGTACATATTGATAGTTGTCTATCCAGTGGTATAAGTGGCACAGTCTATATATCTATC
>JALKBU010000900.1:0-21272 GCA_023091735.1 Trichomonas tenax
TGATAGATATATAGACTGTGCCACTTATACCACTGGATAGACAACTATCAATATGTACATGAAAGTACTTTCAAATCGAAAAAATATTGATCAGATAAAAATTTATGAAGGTCGCGGGACTACACCGTAGAAGGAAAAATGTTGCCCTTTATTCAAAGGAATATTTTGGAAATTTACCCATTTTATCCATAATTTCTTTAGAAAATATTCGATTTAAGAAAAACAAATTTATGGGATTGAAGATATTTTAGATGTTTTTCTAAATCAAGAGTTTGAAAAATAACTAAGAAAGATAAAAAGAGGGGTTGGTTCATTCTAAATAAGGGGATAAAAAATCCTTCATCACTTAATATAAAACTTAAGTGATAGGATTAAATCATAGGGAAGATTATAATCCCATAACATGGACTTTCAAATGACCAACGCAAGCTGCATCATTCCTCTCACAACCCAAGATTCAATTTATTTGTCCTTATCATTAAATATCAAGCAAACAAGATGCTTTGCATTGTGCTGAACAAGTTGTTCCTAATTATTTTTCAACAATATATAGTTTTACAACAAATTCTCAAAATATCTTTTGCATTTCATCCATTTCATCTCTCTATATATATCAATAAATACATATGATTTTTAACTACCCGATATATACAAGTCTATGATTCGTTAAATTTATATTTCATTTTTAAAACAATTTCTAACTACATCAAGAATTATCCACCAATCAATACCCACAGATCAGCTAACAATATTTTCTCATCTAAAAAAGTTCTTCCATTAATATATTTGATTCAAGTTAAATTCCAAAATGAACTAACATAATCAATAAAGCCATACATCGCATCAGTTCATACAACAATTGGTCAATAAAATACATTATAATTAGACAAATGTAGACCTGCGTTTTTTAACGTACTTTTTCTATCGTTCAAAAAAACTACCGGCCAAAACAAATACGAGCATTGTCACACCTGTTGAACAATTTGCTTTTTATGCGACACATATCATACTAGACTCAATAAAGTACAATATGCTTGAATGCTGAAAAGCTTATAGTTGACCTAGAGTTCAAAACTACGCGTTTAATTCATTATGTGCTGAAAATGCATTTACTGTACGTTAAGGTGCGCAGGTCGACATTTAATTAGACAAATCATTTTGATTCAACAAATTTATGTGACATAATACCGATTTTGATTTGCGAAGTTGCTTAAAATATGATATCAGGTCATTACACATAGTAAAACAGCCAAAATTTTCTTCTTGACTTCGCGCATACAAATTTGACAGAATTTTTTTCCTTGTCTTATTCGCTTTGGGACAATCGAGGGTCAGAAATCTGATCAATGAAGAAGAGTCCCTATCAACCTTCATTAAGCACTACAACGTAAAAAGAACGGAGCGATCAATGGAAGATGCCAATTAGCGAAATACTTTAAAGAAATGAATATAGATTTTGCACAAATAGGTACTAAACTCAATGTTGTATCCCAAAATTATAGAAATCACGATCCATACGACTTTCCTGTTTTCGAATTTTTTATGATGGATCTTTTAAGCAGACATATCCTGGAGCACATGCTCTGAAGGAACTAGAATTCAATATCAACCAGAGATGAACTTTAATTTAAATTATTGTTTATTTAAATGTAACTACATAGAACGCTCGCAACATTCGACAATCTCAGATGCAAAATTTCACGGAATTTGTAAAGATATATATATATCAACTCACATTTAGCTAAAAGATATAGCTGTTAAGAAAGTATTTCGAAGTTTTAAAGAGAAGTAGTTTCTACAGTTAACAAGTGTCTGATATTCTTTCAAACTTATCGAAAGTAGATAAATCACAGCTTTTCCATGACCCTCATTCACTCCTTGTTCCATTTTAACATCAGACATGGTAGGAATGGCATAACTTGAACCACCACCTCCTGTTCCCCAAGCGCTATCTCCAGATGTACCTGCAGCTCCTACATAAAGTTCCGAACCACCTCCGCCGCCTGTCACTGAAGCTGCATTTCTGGAATCAGCTCCTTTTCCAAAGCCTGCTGGAGAAGATGTTCCAAGGAATGAATTAGATCCACTTGCACATCCTTGAATACCCCCTTCAGTTTGAGTGCCACCTGCGGCATAGTTAAAAGAAACTGATCCTGAGTAACCTTGATTATATATATTAGAGTTACCAGCAACGGATGTATCCCATTGTTCCATTATAGCCTGCTCTGCCTCCTATCAATCCACCTCCTTTTCCACCATCACAGAGTCCTCTATATGAAGGCCATGGGCCAGATATGGTTCCCCAAGCACCGCCTCCCCCTCCTGAAACAATCAAAAGATTCGACAAAGAACTACTTTTCAGAATTGCATTCTCTAGAGAGATGTGTGTAGCTCCACCGTCACCACCTCCCACTCTTTCAAGGTTGCATCCAATGCTGGATCCACCTCCATTATATCCTCCTGTAATCTGAGTTGGCGATGTTCCTAAATATGGATTTCCTTGGCCTCCTACGAATATGTATAGTTTTTGGTTCGTGTCTAACTTTATTTTGCCTCTTGTATAGCCTCCTTTCCCTCTCTGAGCTTTGTTAATGTCAAGACCTTCAGTTGTTCGATTGCCCTTATTTCCCATAGCATAGCCACATTGGGCTCCCCAAACTTCAAGGAGGTATTCGCTGGATATTGGGACAATGTAATTTTGTTCTGTTAATATAGAAATCGAAGCAATTTCTTGTGAATCAAAAATTTCGGTGCAATATCGTGATCTTTTTGAGGCCTATGTGGAATTGATTTGCGGCAGACTTCTGTCAATAAAGCACTTTGAAATGCTGTTTAAAAAATATATTAAAAGATTTATGAACATATGGTACAAACATAAAACTTAAATCAAACAAACCGATTTTCTAAGCCCAAACTTATTAACCAGCTGCTCTGAGATATAGCATCAATATGGCCTATGAAGTATCTATGTAAAAATATGGAGGTCCAGTTTTGATGTTTCTAAGTCCAAACTCATTGCACAGCTGCTGCTACATGAACTGCTCTAACAACTTTCTTATTTGTCATTCAGCAAATCTTTGATAAACATCATCAATATTCGTAATGAAATATTATGATAATGAAATGCTTCAATAACTAACACAACATTAAGCAAACAGTGTGATACTGATTCTAATGCATTGGAAAAGAGAGAACAAGCATAGGCATGAAAATACAGCCAAAGCAATTTTTGGTTCTAAGATTGCATGAATTTCTCCATTTTCATCGACTTTGTATTCATTATTCGATTCAAATATTGCAATAAGTTCACTTCTTGGTATGTTATTCAGTCTAAATTTGGATTTTGAAACCAATGAACTATGAATTTCGTTGTAAGTTTGTTCATATATATAATATTCTGTGTTATTGACGCATATATTTTTAAATCTCTTGTATCCATCAATGCATGTGAAATTATTAAAGGAACAAATAGAATTTCTTGGACATGGGATGCAAAACGGGGTAGCTACTTTTGTACATGTTATGCGAGCACGAATCATCGCTAATTTTATAATAGGAGCTAAAGAAATTATAGACGTGAGAAAAATATAGTGAAATGAGTTCAAAAATTCATGAATTTTGGTGTAGGTAGGACCGATTTTCACAATCTTTTTGTTTGGCAGCGTTTTCATTGGCGAATTTTTTCTTGATGAAGAAGGTGAAGAAGCAGAGTTCATTTTTAAACGTTCACTAATTTTTTATTTCAACAAATCTTTAATATTTATTCACATCTTCAACAATCATATTTGTTTTTATCATCAGTTTTCGTTTTTCATTTCGTTTATTCGCATTTGATTTTTTATTTGCTATGAAATACAATGAATTACCATAACTATTAGCATAAAAAGTATAAATACATAAAATCTGTGATATCAAATTTATAATATAATGAATATAAAAGGAGAATCGATCTTGAAATTAACAATTAGTTTGATTACGTCTTTATATAATTCAATTATTTAATTTATATTGATGAGTATCATTGATATATCTGGTAATTTTATCAATATATATTATTATGATTGAAATTCATCAAGATTCATACAATGTAATTGTTTTTGGTTCAATTGGGTTCTTAAGAACGAAATGAAATGAATGAAGTAAAAATAATATCTGAATAGCGAGTTACCACAACAGAATGATATAATTGAATGAAATTATAAAAATATATCATTCTATTATATATTGGTGTATCAACTATACTTTTGTAAAGAAGTAGTTTTATATCTTTTAAATAGATGTTTAATCATAAATGAAGGAAATCAATATGATAATTCATGCAAATAAATGAGTTAAATAAAGAACAACTCAAGGAATATAATAGACTTTCATACTACAGCATATTTTATGATTTACAAAGTTTTATTACGGAAAATCCATCTTGGCATTCTTTATTGCCTAAGTCGAGATTTTGGACTTTTCTCAGAAAAATTTGAATCTATATTTGATGCAAATACCATCCCTCAAATAAACCCATAAATTTGAAAATGATAGTCGTGTCACTTTTCGTAAACGCGATAAATCACTTTCTCTCATTTTCTAAAAATCGCCAAAATAAGATTTTTATTATCTACATGTAAGGTAAATTTCAAAAATCACATTTTTAGACAAAGTTGCCAAAAATATTTCACAATTGACAAAAAAATTTTCAAAACTTAAAATATAGACTCTACATATGATAAAAAACTTAATTTCAACTTTTAAAGAATGATATCGCTGTCAAGTTAAAATTTGGATATCGGTTCAAGATTTCAATGATAACTTTATTGATTTTAGAGTATGTCCGATCTAAAAAACACTAAAATTTAAATCAAATTTAAATAAGGTTATAATAACTCCTAACATCATTATTTTAGAACAAAAGAATGAAAATTACATAAAAAATCACAAAAAATCTAAACTTTTAATTTTCAAATTTATTTATGTCGATAACTCCAAAGGATCTTTTCCAACTCATTACTCTGAACGATCAATATAAGACGGAAGAGTTGGCAAACACCTACGAATCACTGCAAAAGGACATCACATTCACAACATTATTTCAATTTGTCTCTTCGCTGATTCATTATTCACCATATTACATCTTCGACTTACACAACAAGGGCTTTGAGTCTGAATTGCTGACTTTCTTGCAAAACGCAGAGCTAGAAGAGACAAAAGCTCTTCTTGAGTTAATCGTTGGACTTTTGGATGATTTTGCTGTATGCGTGTCATCAAGGCCGGTCCTCGAGCAATCTCTCAGCCTCCTTTATCCATCAAACGACCAGAAAGAGTCGAATATTCACTCAAGACTCGTTTACTGCTTGAATAAGTCGATAGATGCATGCGTGGCGAGACCGAGAGCCTATATTTCACTCGATCACGATGCTCCAATCATCGAAATTTCTCTCAACACGAGATCTCTGCCAGAGGATACTTTGTCAGTTTCGATGTGGATCTACATTCCAGAGTGTCTTCCCGAAGACTTTTGCACGAATATGTTTACTATTCGATCAGAGGATCACGATTTGGTCAAATTCACGATTATGAATAACGAAGTCTATCACAGCGACTGGAGATCACCGAACTTCAGCAAACTCGGAGGAATTCGTATTCCTAACAACAAATGGATTTACTTGACCGTGGACTTCGAAAGTGGACCAAATTCAATCATATCTTTTGCGGAAGTCGACGGAAAGAAGTCAGAATCCTTCCAATTGCCGCTAGAGGCATTGAACGGTCCTGAGATTTCACTCCATTTCGCAGGCCAACACAAGTCTATTCCAAATTGGCCATTGTTGGGCCCAATTTGCATTAATTCACAACGCGATGAGCAAAGCATCAAGGCAATTAACCAAAATGGTCCAAGAATTCCAATCACTCATCCAAACGCTTATTTTGTCTTACCAATCTTCGGCGACAACGACGAATTCGACATTCGCACAACGAAATTAGAATACATATCGTCCAAAATCATCGGTGAAAGGCAGAAATTGTACAGAAGCGCACTTGATGTTTTAATCGAGTTCTGTGGTGTTCAAACACTTCTTCCATTGTACGCAATGATCGATAATTACTGCTCTAGCACAGAAGATATCAAAGGATTCATGATTGTCCTCATCGAAATCATAATGAAGGTTTTAACGAACTCGAAGCTCGCAAGAGATCAGCTTATGAAAGTCTCTGGATTCTCCATCATCGCTCAATTCCTTATCGAGCAGCGTCATCAAAATCTCACGTACGATTTCTACAAGAAATGCTATTCTCTCTTCACAAAGATCGAAAACCCGCAATTCAGGATCGATATCCTCAAGAACATCATCCTCAACTTCGCATTGTGGGCACACGCAACAGACGAGCATCTCAAGTTAGTTACTCGTCACTGGAGTCGCGTTGTTTACACAGACAACATGGCCGAGGCTCTCAAAGCTCGCTCTTACGATAAGATCCTCACAGGCGTAAGAACATACTTCTGGTACACTGAGGAGAAGGGAGAAAAGGTCGAATACGGAGCAAACTCATCAAATCCACGTTCCAATGATCTCAACATCACTGTTATCAGATCAAACATCATCCAGTGCCTCTACAACATCGCTATCACTGAGTTCAAGGGCGAATACTTGACATCATTGATCGGCCACTGCATTACATTGACTGATACGAAGCAGATCAACGATTTGATCGTTTTGATCAAATTGCTCGCTATGGCTGAGACACAGCCATACCAGACGATCCCTGACAAGCTCGACCAGTTCCTCATCCTTCACCACCTTTTGAACAGCGAGAACTCTGAGTTAGTCTTCAATGTCTTGGAAGTTTTGGCTGCTCTTCACGTTACAAACTCAATGAACTCGATCAAGCCACGCATTCACGCCAACTTGTTGATGGAATTGATCCCGCAGATCTTCTTCAACGTCGACGTCTTCTCATTGATTGTCCCACTCACAATGAAGTATCCGGAGTTTTCTTCATTAATGTTCTACATGATCATGAACATCAATGACGACAAGTGCATCGATTTGGTTAAGAAGCACATCAAACCAGACTTCGAGTACGGCAAGAAGAAGAACTGGTGCCTTTGGCCAATCATCTCTGCCATCGCAAAGGGCGGCGAGTACGCAGATTTCGCCATAGACTTGATTGCCAATTCCATCGAATTCAACTGGGCCTTCACGTTCTCAACAATCGATGTTGTTGGCCGTGCTCTCGGAATCTCATATGAACATTACAAGGGATTGTATCTCAACGCTCTTTGCAAGAGATTACTTAGTTCTCCGCTTCTCAAGTTCGACTTGCAACACGATTTCTGGGATCTCGCAACATTCTTCGTCTTCATGAGACCAGATGACTCTGAGTACTCAATTACAAAGGTCACTCTCGATAGATCCGTCTTTAAGTTCGATATCACCGCCAACGTCAAGAAGACAATCACAGACCACATCACGAAGTCCAGCATCATGAAGAAGATCGAGGAGATCGGAAATCAGCCAGCGCAGAAGTACCAGTACGGCTTGAGACTCGACAAGAACGGAAAGTGGCTTGACGCTGAGTTGGCCATCAACTTGATAAAGCAGGGCGTCAGAACAAAGAGTGAGACTTTCCACAACACATCATGCATCCTTGCAGCTTTCGCCATCCAGGACAAGGAGTTCGAAGCTTACGAGTGCTTCTCAACACTCTTGAGCATGAAGATTGCCACGGAGCCATACTTGGCTTTGATCCAGCACAGAGACAAGAGGCACACTGGCCCGCAGATCAACACAGACTGCATCGAGAAGACAATCCAGATGCACGAGAAGTACTATCTCAACTTAGCTTCCCTTCCTGTCGAAGTCGCAAAGAAGTTCGGCAATTTCGAGGAAAAGTCGAACGAAGCCAAGTTGGTCGTTTTCGGTACAGAAGACGCAGGCATCACATCAGACACAACGAAGATAATAGAGCAGTACACAGCACACGTTTCCAAGCTGAAGAAGCACTACGCAGGCCGCGCAGCACGTCTCTTATCCTATGTTATGCATGACGGTGCTCCATGGTGCAAGTTGAACAAGGAGCAGGAAGAGGGCAGTGTCATCTCTGTTACAAGGACATGCAACCGCAACTTCATTCCAATGGAAATTGAGCACAAGAAGAAAGTCGACTACGGAGAGCCAGTCAACACAGATAAGGAATACGAAGATGCAATCAACGAGTTCAAGAAGAAGAGGAAGGCATATTACACTCAGAAGACAGACAAAGCTATCCCGGAGGAGTCAAAGGTCGTCGAGATGAGGAACTATGCTCTTCCAGGTACTCTCTATCACATCGATGAGACAAAGGAGGACATCGTTCTTCTCATCAAAGAGAAGTGCTTCGAACTTCAGTTCGTTGACTCAGGCAGCGTTCTCACGTTCGATGAAACAAACACAAAGAAGGTCATGTACAGAGAAATCAAGGGCCTTCCAATCGGTCTCGAGATCTTCACAACAGCCAGACTTTCCTATCTCATCTCCATCAACGACTTCAACTCTCTTACGATTCTCAGGAGAATTGCCATCCTTCCAGGCTTCAACAACATCGAAGTCATGACGAAGCTCCCGCACGATTGGATCAACGAAAAGAAGCTCACAGAGAGATGGGTCAACTACGAACTCACAACATTCGACTACTTGTGCATCCTCAACGACTACGCAGGCAGATCATTCAACATGGCTTCAATTTATCCATTGTTCCCAAACGTCAACACAGAGGCAACAGAAAAGTTCAACAAGCGCTCCTTGCTCAGGATCTTGGGTAATGTTGAGCCATACAGAGGCACACTCGCGAAGATCTCCGGCGGAAAGCTCGATGACAAGATTGTCAAGGATGTCAGTGAAATAAAGACATTCTATCCTCCGGAGCTGTTCGCTTCTGGTGTTTGTTTGTCGAAGGATGTAAAGCTTCCAGAACCCTGCAAGACAGTCATGGACTTCGTCAAGAAGAACGTCGACAAACTTGATTTTGCCGATGAAGTTGTTGTCTCATTCCTCGATGAAGTCTTCGGCTCCAACTCATCCTTCAAGTCATTCATCGAGTTCGATGATGAGTTCATTTCCAATGTCGAGAAGCGCACAGAGCACGAAGTCAATCTCGAATTCAAGGAGAACAAGCCCATCAGACTCTTCTACTGGCCGCATCCACGCCGTCCACCGATGGAAATCTCCATCCCACGCAAGATCAGGTGCCCATTCCCGCTCTTCCCCAACACAATCATCGTCAATGAGACAAAGGTTTCCGGATGCTACGTCAGCGCCATCGCATTCGAAAACAACCAGAAGCTGAAGAGACTCGTTATCGTTAAGGGCGAAGACAAGCTTCCAAAGATCCTCATTAGCGAGATCCCAATGAAGCTCGAACTCGGAAAGTGCGGAAGCAACATGATCGCTGACATCGTCCACAAGCGCACAGCAATCGGAAATCGCTATGGCGAAGTCTTCGAAGTCTGTGGCGATGAGAAACTCTTAGAAGTCGGTTCATACTTCGATCAGCCAATCAAGACACTCGTTGCTGGTTCAGAGCACATCGCAGCAGTCCACGACTCCAACATCATCAACGTTTGGGCCGCAAGATCGCCGTATAAGTTCCTCTATTTGCTGCCATCATACAGAGGAAATGTCACATCAATTTACATCGACTCTGAGGCTTCAATCATGGTCTTCGGTGTCGATGACAAGTCCATTGATGTTTTCAGCCTCACGCAGGGCAAAGTACTCACTACAATCAAGCTCGACTTCATTCCTACGAAGATCTCTATCGCAGGATATTCCCAAGTCATCGTTGCAGCAAACGGAAACAAACTCGCGACATTCGACATGCAGGGAGAGAAAGTCAACCAGAGAGAGTTCCAGGCCGACATTCAATGGATCGGATGCTCCAAGAGACACATCGCGTTGACTCTCGACAAGAAGAACGTCAGCGTCATCGATGTTCACACTCTTACAGGAATAGAGCCTCTCATCACATACGATGTTAAAATTCGCGACGTTTTCTACGGCTCAACACCGAACTGCTTAACTGTATTGACATATGCGGGTGAATTCATCGTCCTCCACTTCCCTCTCTAATTTTATTCTTATACTATATTATTATTCTTTTTTAAAAATTCGAGATATATTTTAGTTAATGTCATTATTTGCATATCAAAGAGCTTTCAAATAGAATCTTTTAAACAAAAATACACGAAAAAAGAAAAAATTAATTTGATGATTCAGAAGAATCCGAAGAATTAACAGAATTATCAGGGTCTGAGTCTGATGCAGAGTATTTCTTGTGCTTTAAAGGCTCTGATTTCGTTGGACTGAAGAATTCTGTTTTTTCTAAGAAAGATCGATGATTTTTCGCTTGTTCTGACATCAGTTGGTCGATTCCTTTCAGAATTTTGTCTGTTTCAGACTTCTCTCCTTTTTGTACTTTGCGAAGATGATCTTCGAGCTTATTTCTGTTTTCTTCGACTTCAACGAGCATCCTTTCGGCCCTTTTGTGAAGTCTCTGCGACTTTCGTTTCTGGTTTTCGTATTTTTCTCGTAATTCTTGATATTCTTTCGATTCTGTTGGGAAAACGGCCTTTCTACACATTTCTCCAGTCATTTCTACCAACACATATCTACGTTCATCATCGTTTTTCGGTGTTTTAGGCGGATTTTCAGTTGTTTTTGAAATCATTTGGATTAATAAATCGAAAGTCGTCCTCCACTTTTGTAATTCGGATTCTGTGTTTTTATTGTCGGATTCCTTGCGCGCTGTCTTCCTGTGACTGTGATGACGGGCGTTATCGTCAGATCTGTTGAATTTCTGCCTTTCTTCTTCATTCGTGTTGCGGTGTTGGTGTTTTTCGACTGAGTGAGTTCTGTGAACGTGAGTGTGGTGATGAATTCGCTGTATTTGGCTCATTTTTAATATGAAAAGGAATTGTGAAAAGTGACATGGTGCCATTTTTTATTTCTTTCTTCATTCTTTTGTTATATTGATTCCTAATTACTATTACAATGTTTTACTACACATCTATATATTATTGTTTGAATTTGAACTAATTATAACAATGTTCAATCAAATTAATATGATCTTTATTTATATTATGCTATATCTTCTTTTAAATAGATTATTTCAATATTTTTGATGGAGTTGAACGATATCTTCACATATCTATGATAATTGTCAAGTATATTTCATTAAAAAATGAAAAATAAAAACATTTCATCATTTTCATTGTTTCTATTATTGCATTATACATCCATCTCTGGACACAATATATTGTACTACTGTGGATTTACATCATTTAGATGAGAGCTCTATTGGAGTCTATTATTTCTAGATATTCAATTTCTTTCTCTATTTCATCATATTGCTCTTTTTATATTTTAATTGGATTTTGAGTGATTATAAAATTTTGATTGGAGTTCTTGATGATTATTTTGAAAAGAATTTAGTATAAAGGGAGAAAACAAAATGAAGATATGTAAAACGCGAATTTTCTAATGTTTTATCTATTTTATGAATATAACTAATAGAGATAAGCGATTGAAGATTGATGCAGTCTATAAAATTTAAATCATTGGAACTTTCAGTAGAAGTAATTTCTTTAAATGTTATGTTTTGACTTGCAATGTATTTTGTTGAAGGATTATCAATGTTGCAATTGATAATAATGAATCGGCCATTTTGATTTAAGTCACCACTAAACGTTGAACAATTTAAAGAGTTTCCTAGAATTGTGCAATTTTCGATCCTAAGAACTTTGTCACTCATAATGATAGCTCCTAATTGATCTGAATATTGAGAATTATTAATGATATTGCAATGTTCGTAGAAATAATCCGATCCTATATGAGCTAAACAACCTAAATATATTGCGTTGTTGCATTCAAAGGTCGAAAATTCAATTTTTCCTTCAATATTTGCATTACCTGAATATAATCCAGAGCCTATATTAACATTATTTTTTGTAACATTTAAAGAAATTAAACTGATATTTCCACAACATGAATAAATAGGCAAATGGCAAACATTATTTGAACAAAGGCAAATGGAACAATCAGAGATTATATTTAAATTTGAGCTTTCTGATGTCAAAATTGAACAACAGAACAATCCATAGCTATCAAATTTGGTTGCTGATGTGTTTATAGCACAAAATCGTTGTTGTATAATAGATCCATCGCAATCAAAGAAGATTGCGCCTCCATTCCCATTTCGTGAACAACTATCGAAAAAACATGAAGAATGAAGGAATTTAGAATTACCTCGAGTAATATTAACAGCACCATCACTGTCATGTTCGAATATGCTTTCGTAAATGAAATAAAAATTTATTTCATCTTGAATTTTACAATTCTTTTGTTTGTAGCACGTTTTGTCGGGTATATCGGGTCTGAAGTAGAGATTCCAATCATCGAGAGAAGGATTATCTTCGTGCTTGAGAAAAAATTGAAGAAGTGTGAGAAAAAAATTCTCACTCACATTTATTTTTATGTCAATTTTCGTAAAATCTCCAACATTATTTTTTTTAATTAATGACTTTTGGATTTTGACTTCACAATTTCAATTAACACATGAAACGAAAATTTGTTGATTGCAATATAAGAAAATTAAACAACATTTATTAAATGGTTAATCGCAAACATGTTATTTCTGTAAATTTCCAGAAGAAAGGATTTTGGTGATACCCACCACCGGCGGTCTTTTGTTTTCTGTTGAAGTGACAGCTTCTCTATAAATCGCGTTTCTATAGTCTCTTATTGAGTGTTTTTCTGAATCACTCAACGCCATCTTAATTGGCTCTGGTGCCGAAATCTCTTTATGTGCAGAGTGGAATTGAGCAACGTAAGGATGCTCCAAACATTCTTCTGCTGTTGGACGTTTCTTAGGATCGAATGTGATGAGTTTTTTGATCAAATCGATCGCGTCCGCTGGCGCTCTTTCCAGCCTTTCTTCAAGCTGAAATCGAGGCCTCGAATACGACAAATTCGAAAGCATTGTCTGTGTGAAAGAAGAATCCATCGACTCAATTTCAGAAGGCGACAAAGGCCCCGTGTAACTGATAATTCTCTCTAATTGGTCCATCGCGGAGTTCCCCGGGAACAGAGGCCTACCGCTGACTAGCTCTGCCAGAATACATCCAGCGGCCCACATATCGACACCGAAAGAATACGAAGATGAACCAAAGAGAATTTCAGGCGCTCTGTACCATCTTGTCGCTATATAGTCTGTCATCTCGGATGGGTTATCATCCGTGTCAATAGAGCGCGCTAGACCGAAATCTGTTAATTTAATCGATGCATCGCTATTTATAAGAATATTCGGTGGTTTTAAGTCTCTGTGTATAATTCCTGCACTGTGTATGTACTTTAACGCGCATAAAAGCTGCCAGAAAATATATCTATGATGAATATCTAAAAGAATTCTCGCTCTTATGACGGCACCGACATCAGTATCCAAACATTCGAAGACTAAATATATATCTACGTCGTTTTCTGCTCTGTGAACAGCTAATAAAGAAATAATATCCGGATGATTTTGTAATTGACGAAGAAATGTTATTTCTCTGTACGTCCTCAACGCGTCAGTAACGTTTTGGAACGCTCCAAACACTTTTTTAAGCGCTACAACTTGCTGCGTTTGCTTATTCAACACGCGCCACACAACACCATAAGCACCCTGTCCTATCTTCTTTATTACTTCGTATTTCCGCAATATTGAACGATCGATGGCTAAAATATTCTCTTGTTCGTTCGCCATCTTTTTTTATTGTTTCTTGTAAATTTTGTTCGTTATTTCGTATGTTTTTTCTTCAAACTCCACCAATTTTTATTTGTTATCTTCAATACTTTATATATCATTACTCCTATATGTGGACTATCTATATCCTAATTTTTGCGTTTAAAAAGTCTTTAAGATATCGATATATTCGCATTTTATTTTAAGTGTAATTACCACAAAGCTAAAATTGAATTTTCCGCTGTTTCTGCTCATTTTTGTTCTTCCATACTTTATCACTATATTAATCGATATGTGGATATTGTTGATCAAATAAAATTTGAAGATGTAATTGATAAGAGAGGAGGTTTTCCAATAAGGAAATTATAAGGTTAATTTATGTTGGCTATTTTTGGTCTAATTTCCAATTACTCATACTCTATTTCTATAGTGTTTCCAAAATATCACATTTTTATTATTAACAAAGAGTAATTTTGCGAATATCATCAACATTTAGAAACTTTCCTGCGAAGAAACCATTGCAAATCACATATAAACCAATTCTAGAGATTTGCATTTTCATTAATGATTAATTCATATAAATTTCTGAATATAGAAATAAAATTTTGAGTTTTTTAAAAATTATATTTTTGAAATCAACTAAAATTTTTTGATGAAATTATAATTTTTAAGGAGTGCTGACATATCTGGGTTTAATGGTTAAGTCAAAATTAAAGGGTCTCTCCCTTTTTATTTATAATGTTATTTCTTTTCTTTGTAAAGTCTTTAGAAGAATATTACGGGCCTATTGGCATAAACGAAATAAAGCCAGAGTCAGCGCTGACAACAGGAGGAGAAGTTCTCACAATTACTTTCAACACAACAATCCATTATCCACAAGGATACTGCAAAATTGGACATTTTACAATTCCCTGCAGTATAGAAGGAAAAACGATGACATGTACACTTCCTAAACACGAAGAAGGAACATTTGATCTTCGAATTTCGTTTGATAATTCAGATTATTCGCTCTTTCCACGCTCTGATTTTACATTTATGCTTCCGCAACAGGATGTTGTTAAATCAAGAGGAATATTCGTTGTTATTGTAATTGTTTTTGGATTTATTACTTTGGCAACACTTTGTTTCTTGTTCTACATCCCAACATTACCCAAGAACGCCGAAGAAGGGGCCCCATTGCTTCAATCGAAAAATGCATTATAAGAAATTCAAAAATATTAGTTTTTACTTTACGTAATTTGTTAGAATACAAACATTTCCATCTACTGATTGCTACATTAGCAACTCGGATTTCATAAAATTTTTATGTTATTGAAATTTGGATGTTATTGTGCTTTTGACAAAAAGCTTTCAACAATATCTAAGACCATGTCCAAGTTCTGGCCTGAGATTTGCGAGAAATCCATGAAATCAGGTAATAACCTAGAAATGGCAACAAGATCACTGAAATCCTGCGTTGGTTTGTAAGGCTTTACTTCGTGCGCTAATTTGTTCTTGAATTGGTCCAATTGTTCGACAGTTGACTCTTGATTCATTATTTATTGGAAATGGAAAAAGTGTCATTCATAACAGGTTCTCACCTCTTTTCTTTTTCTTTTTTTTAATCAATAAATCAATGATAATTCAGTTTGATGAAGCTTTGTAATTGTGATATCATATATAATTTTACAATCTGCATCATCTGAAATAAAATAACACATCTAAATCTTATTAATGGATGAAATATTCAACATTTTTTTGTTGATCATAAGTTAAAGACTTGTATATTTTAAATCATTGATAACATATCAATTTAAGTACATATTTTCATTATAGGCTTTCAAATCGTAAATGTATTTTTTTGAATAAAAATTATAGTATTTCGTTTTGAGATACTTTAGGACATAGTTCAGGTGGCTGTGCATGTAATAGATATAGTATTGTTATGATATAATATTTAGTTTAGTGTTGATTAGGAAAACATTGCATATTTTTATTGAAGAATTAGCTGTTATATATTGTATAGAGTTTAAATCTTTAGTTAATCCGAAGAAACAGTCTTTCAAAAAGTGACACAATTGCATAACTTTTTGTTACTTTTAAAATCAAATATAGCTTTAGTAGAGTGTTAAGATCCACACGGCCAATTTTCGCTAATTTTTTTTGAATGTCTAAATCGAATTTCAGGGAAATCATGATACTCGCTGTATCAAAGGATCCCAAGCAGCGATTGACATTCGCAAGAAGAATTGCAGAACTTTGCAGCGCTTTAACACCCGAACAAGTGAAAAATCAATTATTGTCTTTTTTATTAGATTGGGCTGACGTCAAAAATGAGTACATATTATACGCAATAGCGAACCAAATCATCTATATGGCCATCAAGCTCGGCGGAATCGGCTTTGTTTCACCTCTAATTATGTTATTAATCACAACAGACAATAAAGTCGTCAAAAACGTACTTGTGGAGCAAATCCTTAAGTTCAGAGAGGACAGTACAGCATATCAGTTCATGAATGCTTTGACAAGATCTGCATTTGATTGCGTGCGAGCTTTTGTTCCTAAGGTTGTATCGATATTAGCGAATCCTAAGGAAATTCAGACAGTTTTAATTCACTTGTCACTTGATAGATCATTTTCTGTTAAATTAAGTGTTTTGGACTCTCTCGCAAAGCAAGATGCGGATGTTGCGAAGGCAGTAGCATTCCAGTTCATGGAGGACATCGATGAAAGAATTAGAAGCTATATATCGGCAGCTACCGTTGATTTTCCATTTTGGGCCTCTTCTTTACTTCCCAGACTTGAAAGTGATCCATCATGGCGTGTGAGAGCATCGGTTGCATCACAGGGTGTCTACTCTGTAATGTTAACACCAGTTTTGCCAGCTTTATACAAATTATCTAAAGATCCATGCTGGGAAGTTCGTCTTTTGGCATTGAGATCGATATCTATGGTGCTGTCTCGCAATCCCATGATAGCATTTAGTGATGCTCGTGATCTTTTCAATGACATTTCAGTCGCAATCAAAAAGAACTTGCAGAAGTCAGCATTTATCGCTTATTGCGATGTTCTCATAGCGCTGATCGGTAGTGAACCAAACAGACAAGACGAGACCATCTTGGCGCCAATTATTGAGTCTATTGTTGAAATCCAAAATTCTTCTGTTCGTCTTCACTTCTTTATATCAGCTGCGAAGTCCAATGTTTCGTTTGTTGCACAGGCTCTCGCTGGAAAGTTCATTAAGCTACTTCCAACATTTATAACAGAAAGAAATTGGAGAATCAGAGAAAATGCAGCAAAGAATTTGATTTTATTTAGAAAATTCTTCAACAATCCAGAAATATCAGCAATGATTAATGAATCTGCAGCAACATTATTAAATGATGATGCTTTGCCAGTTAAATCTGCTGCTGCAAGATTTGTTGCAGAAACTGTTAATTCTACTATCTTGAATCCTATTCCAGACATTGCAAACACTCTAATGAAGAGTGATTCCTTCAGAAAACGTCAAAGTGCAGTTATGATTTTAACGTATCTTAAACAAATCAGACAAGAGCCAGAAATCAAGAGAGAATGTGATACCAAACTTGAAGAACTGCAATCAGATAAAATAGATATTGTTGCTGGCTTCGCAAAGAATCCAAATATGATTTCAAGTCAATAATAAAGTGTTTATGTATTATATTATTAATATAATCGTCTATTTTTGTATTGGCGAATGTGCAAATTTATATAGAATCTACAATTTTATTTTTCAACATCAAAGATATTGACAAATTTTGAAATTAGAAGCCATAAATGATGTTCAATAGTCCTAGCATTCTGTGACTTCAACTTTGATGATTGCATCGCCAATAATTTCATTCTTCTTTGGATTAATTGCTTTGATCGAGAAATCAACGTATTTGTCATTAACAGAAACAGCTTCTGTCTCTAAAATGAACTTTTCTCCGTGAAGAAGTGGTTTTTTATGCGATAATTTTACGGATTTAATAATACTTGAAGCATCGTCAGGTAGAAATGAATTTGAAACCAAGCGTACAAATTTGCTCATCTCTTCGAGCATTCCTGGCGTTGATAAAACATCATTTCCAGGCTTTCCTGTTCTATTAACTGTTAAACCTATAACAGTCTCTTTCTCTGTCTGAAAAACCTTTCCTATTTTAACCAATTTTGTTAAATCGAATGTTTTGCTAAAGAAAAAGTGAGAACTAGAAAGCATTATAAAAGTGTCATCAAAAGGTGATATCAGAAAAGTGACAAAGAGAAATCAAGTGCATTCATAACATGTGCAAAGAATAATTCAGATTCTGTCGCTAAGTTTTTGATTAATTTAGGTTCAAGCATTGAGGCGATGAATTGCTTTGAAGTTAATCCTTTAATATATATATCTTGTATCCAAGACTTTGTGGAAATTGCTAAAGTTCTTTTAAATAACCATGCACAAAAATAATTTTCAAGAGTGCTTCAGTATTAGACTATAGAGAGAGTTTAAAATCCCAAAGTTTTCAACTCAATATAATTTTTTTTTCTTTTTAACAAACTGTCATTCATAAAATGATTTAAACCACAGTATCTAAATAGTTTGAATATAGTTCAATAATAATATTGAAGGATTCATTATAAAATATTTTCATCAGGAAATTGTTGCATTAACATGTTTAGCCCCATAAAATCACAGACAGCGTGGCTTCAAATCATATCCACCACAAAACTTTGTAAGAATATAATAAATTAATACGAGAATAACGATCAAAAAGATTATTCTTGACTTATATCTGGCACACCTCATCTTATTTTTCAAGTTTGTTGCTTGATTCTTGAAATCCGCTGATGTTGATAAAAGATCTTCTGTTTTTGAGTTTAAATCTTCAAGTTGGTTTCCACGGACCATTGCCATCTGCATTGAATCCGTCATTATTCTCTGTGTTTGTTCCATTTCTCGCTTAATTTTTTCTGCTTTGTTGTTGCTTTCTGTTGCATCAGCTAAAACTGACTGGAACAGATCCTTCGCTTGTGCTGTAAGTGCATTAGCTCCACATCTCTTCGAGGACTCGTAATACGACAAATACCACTTATCAGAGAGCCTTTCGAGATATTGCATAGGCAAACTTGATGAATCATCTGCAGTAGATGCACAAATGAACAGCAACGAGTTCTTTTTAAGGAAAGTAAAGATATATCTGTTCATTCTCCTTTGTTCGTTGCGATTCACTGGCGTTTCAATTAACTTTTGTGCTTCTCTCGTCAAGTCTGTACCGTCTGGCGAATACGATGCGATTATGACTTCACCACGACAAACAGCTGAATAAGAAATCATTTTTTTAATATAAAGGGTTATGAAAAATAAAAAAGGGTAACAATCATTTTTTATAAAGTTTCTTGAGTTATTCTCACACTGCTGTTCTTTAACTCATGTTTTCCATATATAAGTAATCCTCATTGCTGCCATACGTTAAAACATCATCACTTTTTGCTTAATATTGATCAAATTGAAATGATGTTTTTAAGAAAGATATATACGATATAACGTTGGCTATATGAAAAGGTCTAGAAGTATTCTTAAGTGCTAAATTTAAATAGCGAAAGAAAATGGTGAAAAATGGAATACGTATGAATTTAATTAGGCATTAAGGTTATGATATCAAAGCACATTGCAGAGAGGCAATGCTAACCAAAAATAGAATATATAATGCTAATATGAATTTTCAATTTTCATAATCGAATATCATCGTTAGTTATCTGTATATTCAATAATTTTATCACCTAAGATATCTGTATATTCAATAATTTTTTCATCTATGATATCTATGTAAAAATATTAAGTAGTTATAAATCCATTTGGATTTTGTTGTAGAAAATAATTAAGAATTAGAGAGGTTAGAAGTTTCTTACAATAATACAATAGTAGAGCTATCAAATATAGAATCAAAGAGAGTTAATTATGTTCAATTAAATATAAAAATTTACTGGTTTTTAGATGAAAGTCTGCTATGTTCAATATCTTAATTACAATTAATAATATATGTTAGTGAACACATTTGCTCGTCTAATTATGAATTTGAATATTTTCTTAAAATATAACTAAATATCATAGGGATGAATCAACCATAATTATTATATTTATATATAAAATGAGGTATATATGGTTATGTCATGGTTTAGATTGTTTAATATTGATTTATTAATTATTGATGAAAATTAATTAGAATAAAAAATATGAATTTTGCTAATTTTCCAAGCGAAACATCCTAACTTTTTATATGTATGGAAATTAAAACAATGTAAATCACGGTAAACCAATTAAATGACCTAGATATAAATCGAATTGGATCGAATTCATCGATTAAACTATAATATCACTCTTCATAATGTATAAATGTTGTAGTTGAAGGTGTTATGCAATATTAGAATAGCAAATTTTATGATATCGATTTTTTTAAATTATTTCGCTCAAAGTGTTGATTTTGAGTGATAAAGCAATAGCCAAAGTGTGTGTATGCATATTCCATAGCTGAAAATGTACATTTCTTGTCTCTTTTCGAAAAATCCTTGATAAAATATATCAGTACGGCTATTGTGTAGTATTTCTACAAAAATTGATGCCCATGCGCCTGCATAGTTTGTGAAAAAAACATAAAATATCAAAATCGTATGCAGAAATAGTTGTAACAGATGCAGTAATCATTTCATAAAAATTTGACGATATCGAAAATTTATGGAGCATTGCTGACAATGATAATAATGTTCCCGATAAGAATTGATTTTTCTGAGCTTTGCGAATATTTGATAATGAGTGCTGGACAAATCCAACTAACGTGTTTTGTAAAGTGTCAGATTTGTCAGAAATAGAGTTGGTGCACAGCTTACAAAAAGTGTCATTTTGCAATGGGTCATCTAGACAGAGCTTCGAAAGTGCGTGAAGGCATGCACGGCCTTCACGATACTTAGATGTTATACTTGGTGTCCCAGTGCATGATTCGCAGTCTTCGACACTGGCGGTGCCACTGAGGTCTTCACGACACTACTCTTCAAGCTCTAAGCATGATTCACAGTCTTCGATGTTGTGATTGATCGACGACCCACAAGCCAAGCCTGCGTCGACACTGGCGGTGCCACTGAGGTCATGGTCAGCAAATACACAACAGAAGTCATAGCAATACATGGAAGTAGTGCTCCTTGTGGCGTTGTGGCACCAGATGCTTGCAGCTTGTGATCACAATTTTAATTTACAAACAAGCTCATTCAGTACAAATCAGATCGAAGCAAGCTTGCTTGTATGCTAGGAAATGTGTAGTGATAGATAGTTATTGTAACTGAACTTGTTGCAAGCTTGCTTCGATCTGATTTGTACTGAATGAGCTTGTTTCGATTTAATTTGTCAAATTTGTGATCACCAACTTCAAGCATCTGGTGCCATAACGCCACAAGGAGCACTACTTTTCCGTATTGCGATGACTTCTGTTGTGTATTTGCTGACCATGATATTTCTGTCACTTTTACAATTTTCCCGCCAAATATTTTTGTTAACATATGTTCTTGCTTCA
>JALKBU010000901.1:0-21242 GCA_023091735.1 Trichomonas tenax
TAAATTTGTAAATTGACGGATTGTTAACAAAATTTCTGAGTCGTTTGGCTGTTTCTGAATGTCTGGCTGGGGTTCTCATCGGCAGCGAAATCCCGTCTTCCTGTGTTTCAGGGTACGGGAGGCCTTCGGGGTCGACAAGTCGATTACCTGAGGGACCTGCGTCTTGAATTTCGGCCGGATCTGACCCATATTTAAAAAGCATGCTCCTAAATTGCATCTGTTTTTCCAATTCTCCTTCACCGAGCAGTTCCTTACCATAGGCGAGCACATCTTGTTCGCTGTGCAGGCAAAAAGGACAGGCCGAGAACATCTACGGAAAAAAGGACACAGGGGCAGGCCGGAATCGAACCGACTACCCAGGTATCTGCAATCCCTTACTCTACCGGTGAGCTACTACCCCTTTTACATTTACTTTGTTTATTATTATCATATCAATATATTAAGAGCATTTTCTACGAAAGTTTGTTTCATTTCGAATATTGGATCCATGTTTCATGATATAAAACCGCTGATACTGAAACAAAATAACCCTATAATCTTTCCTATATTATTCTCAATACATTAATATTGACACCACATATTTCACATTTTTGATTCTTTTTTTATTGCATATTAATTAGTTAATGCTATTGATCATTGCAAAAATGCCACTAATCCCTCTTGATCAAAGGTACGTTTAAGCATAAATCAAAGCAATTATCTTTGGTTATTCCACTGTTCAAACATTTAAATTAATTTCAACATAATTCAAAGTTGCTTTAAATCATGAAATTTCTTCGCATCATTCATTTTGCATGATATATTATTAGGTGTTACATATCATTGTCAACAAGGTCATGAATGAAGAAACAAGAAATGATGGAACTTACCATATAGGGCACAGCAGTTATAGGCTTGTTTCAATATATATCTAAAATAAGCAAACACATGAAATTGAATTAATATCATATGAAGTATAATGACTCAGCAAATCATTTTAATGAAAGCACGTAAATAAAACAAGCTGTAGCTTATGGAAATCAATCACATTAAAGTCCCAATGATCATTAAATCTGATTGAAATGATGACAAATGTCACTTCTGAACCAATTTTGTAATATAAGAGCTAAGCTATATAGACTAAACATTGCTTTGTGTCAAAAAATGAAGATTTGCTACACTAAAATATATTGAATAACATAGATTCAAAAAATTAGATATTTGTTAATTTAAAGATCTAATAATCTCCCCATTACGATCCATTATATAATGCAGTAGAATATATGATACTGACTAAAGAAACTAGCAATTTTGTATTTTCCAATTTTGATTTTTGATCGGCATATAAATCATAAACCGTATGAAAGGGTGAAATCATTTCTTTTTATTTTCATTGATATTTAGCCTTTTATTGATCTACTATTTTATTCGTTAATCATTAAATCGTATTCTTCCTTCAATCATCATCAAAATCAAAATATCTATTGCAAATTGTCTTAAATATCATTTTTCAAAGTTCAATAATATTTTAAAGTTTATCATCAAATAACAACCTATCTATGATGCCATTAAATAACCTTTCACAAAGTTTATTTATTTTTAGATTATCATTGTTCAATTTTTGGTTATTAATTATTGAAAGATATATTTCCTTCGTTGTTCTCTCGTGCATCAAGGAATAAATTATTCATAAGTAGCAGTTTATGTTTGCGCCCCAATTTTGATCAATTTTCTTTTATATTTGCTAAAATATATTTGATATTTACAGTTGAATAAAATGAAGGTATATTAGCAATATATTGATCATGGAACTGATTGTTGACAATGACAAAATCGATAATATTTAAAAATATATAATTTTACAGATTTATTGCAAAATGATCAATTTAACTGAATATTACGGACATATTATACGAATAAATGCTGCGGATTTCATTGATTATTGATTCCGTTGAAGTTTATCGCACAAATCAACGTATTTTTATATGATTTTCATGATTTTGTTGCTAAATTTTTGGTAACAGTATATATGTTTCGATGGAAACTTAACCATGGTGGCTGAAGATACGGGCAGATAATTTGAAATCATTCAAAAAGTGTTTCTCAAAAAATAAAACGCAAGGAGTTCAATTTAACTGCGATAATATCAATAAATGCATCCATAGAGCATAAAATCACTTATTTGAAGTCAATTGACAATTAACAATTGTGAACCAAAAAGAAAATTCCCTTATGAAAAAATTCTTGTTGTTATGATTGCCGATCATATATATCCAAAATATGGGCCCAAAATAGGTGTTAGAACAGGAGAATCATTATCTAAAGTTTTCAATAGACTTCTGGCTAAAATTTTGTAGAATTCAAAGGACCTATTCATTTTTTATCTTTTGCTTTTTTTATTCTTCTTTCATTTTGTTTGTTTATAAGATATTTAACAGTTTAGGACCAATCAGATGGAATTTTAGAGCAAGGACCTTGATTATTGATGATTTTGATATTGATATTCAATATTTTATATATTAACAGAAGTGTTCATCGAGAATAAGGAAATACACATTAGCGCTCATTACATTTCATCAATGTTAATACAAATATACAATATTAATTATTTTTAAATTAATCAAAAAATATATTTCCAGGAAAAAGAAATCGAACAATCAATCATAGAAATCATTTTCCGATATGAATAGATTATCAACTGTATTATCTGCTATATTCAAGTTTAACCTGAAAATATAGTGCGTCCAAAATGACGTCCGAGGGATCCCTCAAAAAATTGAAAGCTTTTGAATGGTATTTAGTGTAAACTATTGAAAAAGCTCTGACTAGATTATTGATGAGGAAAACGTCTATTTTTTCAATGAAATAATCGTTTAGTATTCAAATAGAAAATCAATAAAAACCAAAAATATAGGGACTACAATGAACATATATCATTTTCCATTTTATGAAAATTTTAGAAAATTTTGTATATGAACATTTGTAGTCCTTTGCTTTACTATTTGGCGGACATCTTAAGAAAAGCATGCTCAATAATCATATGTTCGATTCAATATATACTTTTGCCATGTTTTCGCTAACATTTGATGATGTGAGATTTTGAAATCTTGCTTGAAATGATAATTGACAACCGTGGATAGGTAAACATATTAATTTAAAGAAGATCACAGGACTAAAACCTTGAAAAATAAAGGATTTCAATATGAAATGGTATTGAAATTTCGGCTTTTTGGGAATTCTACATTATGAGGATAATATGGTTCCATGGTGTAAATGATTTTTGGTGTTAACTATCTCCAATAGTAAGGAGACAGTGATGGATCAGATGTTTAACGTACATTATTCTAAAATGACCTTATTTTTGTTGTTCATGATCTCGAATAATTACAAAATCTGATTCTCTGCTCAAAATTAGTCAAACATGAAATTTTGAAATTTTGTCAAGATGAAACTCACTATTAATCAATTTTGGTTTTGTGGTTTTGAAATATACACAAAACAACAGTTGAAAATCATGTTATTTCATAATTTCATCAAAATGAAAACTTGTTTTGTGAAAAAGTCATCAAATCTGGTTTTGCTCTTTTCAATCTGACTTTCCTATAGATATGCAAGTTGAAAAGCGCACAATTATTTAAAAGAATGAGAATTTTTGTTTGGATTTTGAAAAAATGATTTTATACCAGCAATATTACTGCTGGGCATAGAATAAAAGATTTGTTGTCATAATATATAAGAATCTCATACAATTTGCCTTCAATAAATCAACATTTTATTCGATTAATGTAAATTTTGCATTTTTAGGTCAAATATCTTTCTTTAGTCAATGTGTTTTACGTTTATCATATTATTTTCTCATTTCAATACACTTTTCAAATTTCCAACGAAATTTGCGGATTTTAAGGATTTGAAGTAAAAATATTATCTCTTTATTGAATGCCATTCTATATAATAAAAATTAGCAAAAAATTTTAAACTTTGATAAGTGTTGAAATAGATACTGTAAATATGATTTAATTCATGTTTTGTTAATTTCTTCGAAAAACTTTTGTACGTTAAAAGTTCTCAAAAAATTGAGACCTCTAAGACGATTTTGTGTACGGACTATAATATCACATAATTCATCAATGTGCAGAGTTTTTCAACATCAAATGTTCTTTTTTCGATAAAATTCAATTACCCTAATTTTTCACCCTTTGCACAAAATATTTTTTTGACATTTTTTTCGTTTTTGGACCAAAAAAACAATTTTATAATAATGCAAATAAATATTTTAATAGATACATTACAGCTCTATATTATTGGCTGATTTAAAATCCAAAATTTCTTATCTAAACCCAACAAATTAACATTTTTTGTTTTCAGAGTGGGCGCAAAGGTCGAAAATTAAGGGTAATTTTTTTTGCATTTTTTAACTTAGATTTTCAATCTAACTCGAAAAACAGCTTTATTAGAGCCTGAAAAGGCATATTTTACAATATTAGGTGTGAAATAGCCTGCAACAAAATTTCAAATTGACAGCGCTGATTTGCGAATGGATAACAAATATAGAGCCTTTAGGGCCCATATTTTCACAAATTTTAACATTATAAAATCCGATTTTCAATTTTATCTCTTTTTTATAAAGTGAATTGAGAATCCGACACTCAAAGTGAATTTAATCTTCAATTTTGAATCTTTTTATACCATAATGTGCATCAATATCTACGATGATTTTCAAAATGGTATGAATTATTTCCATCAAATTTAACCGTAAATCTATCATTGCCAGGCCTTATGGATCTCACATTTTAATTTTTTTCGATCTAAAATATAATCTATTTGAATATTTTTTGACAAAGAAATTTCAATCGAAATAATTTCAATCCAAAAAGAAAAACTTTCAAAGATAATAAAACAACAGGAAATATGTTTATATCAGTGATAATTCAATAAACAAGAAATATCGTAGAAATTCTTATAAAGATCATCCTTCGAGCTACTGGCGTTCTTCGCATATGTTGTACCCAAGAGTATTGGCTGTATTATTTCCCAGTTTTCCGCATACCAGCACAATAATGCTTGTCGATTTCGCCTAGCGAGTCTATCCACCTGGATGCCTATCATCTTTTCTAGCTTGTCGGCGCCGCTCAGCAATGTTACCGCGGTTACATTGTGCCCATACAAACCTTTAAGGTAATCTGAAACTAACTCAACTTTCGATCCAAGACTCGTCCATCGATACTTCAGCTGCTCGTAATCCCTCACACTCTGGCTGGTGGTCCTTTTGTACTTCGCTGAAGACTTAACTTGGATGTTATACCACACAGATTCCATTTATTTGTTTTGAAGGACAATTTTTGTAAGATTTACATTTAAAGAAATAATTGATAAGTCATCAAAAATATTTTAAATACTTTTCAATCACTTCTATGCAGATTTTATAGATATACAATATTTTTAAAGTTTTATCAAAATTAATGAAGTCACATCGAAAAGTCTTACTTGTGATATCTACTTTGCGAATATCCGACATCGTTGGCAATATTTTCTTTGCCAAACAAAAGCTTTTAGTGAATGTTATCGGAGATCGAACAAATAACAGGAAATCACCAAAATATTGAGGAAAAAGGTTTTGAATTCTAATTCAAAATTTTCAATACAAAAAATATTGTCATGAAGATGTTAACGTGGATATGTTTAGTCAAAATAAAAATTTAAACCTTTGTAAAATTGAGAACACCACTTTCTCAAAAAATTTTTCTATCCCAGCAATATTATATTCTACATAACACGTTGAGTATAATTTTTCAATTATCGTCAAAGTGTTGAATTTTTTTATTTTCTGTGATATAATTCAAAGCAGTTTTGAATCATCAAAATACACAATTAGATATTTAGAACATATCTCAGGTGAAAAATATGGTTGATCGCTAACAAAATTATTTTTAAAAAATGAAGAGATAAGGCAGCTAATATCGATTCATCTTTAAATCTATTAAATAGATAAATGATCATTTGTAGGGCATATTAATATTAAAGAGTCACGAACAAGCGACATGTTTACATGGCAGTTATATATATATGTTTTGACATGTAAAGTCTGCCATTTTAACAAAAGATGTTCTATTAAGCTTGATAGACTCTCTAACAAGCTTAATAGACTCTCTAACAAGATTGGAATGAACTATAACAAGCTTGAAAGACTATCTAACTTGCTTAATAGATGCTCTAGCAAGCTTGATAGATTTTCTCATAAGATTTGCAGATACTATAACAAGTTTAATTGAACTTTATAAATACAGATTCTGATTAACTAACCAATTTTACATGTCAAAATGAAACATTCGCCATGTAAACACTTCACTTTTTCATGACTCTTTATTATGCCCTACGAAATAGATAAATGATCACTTTCTAAGTCTGTTTTCTTCGTTTCATCTGTTGAATAATTATTTTATGGAGTGTTTCAACCATCTATTTTTTTTATTAAATCTGTGAAAGAAATCGTGTTCAAAGCGATTTTCCTCGAAGTAAGACGTGTATAATTCATTATTAAATTGATCGATTTTCAAACAGTGGTTTATAGAACTTCTAATGATGTGCTCTGGTATTGCAACAAATGATTTTGATCATTGAATCAACAAAAGTTTTGATATTTTGTTGATTTTGAAATGATTTTTTTGATTTATCGAAGAAATCAATTATACCTAGGTTCTGTTCTGTCAAATTTGAATGTATGATCACCATATCTTTCCTAGCTTTAGATTTCGAGTTTTTAAAATCTGCATAAAATATATTTTCAAATTTGTGCGATGATATATTCAAAACTATCACCTCTGAACATTGTCAAGCTTTTGATATCAGAGATATTGCTTGATTCACGAATTTAATTTGACATAATAATATATCTAATTTAAGCATATTGCATTTAAGTTTAAAATAGGAAATAGGGGGTATTATAGTTTTCTGAAACAAATATGGTTGTATGCATAAATATTTAGATTTGGAAAATATTCTTTCTTCTCTTTCCTTCAATAACATGGAGTATGCATTTGAAGTTGTAGATATGCATATTGTATGAGAATTATTGAAATATGATAACTTTGAATTTTGAAATTAATTTTCATCAATCCTGAATCAAAAATTTCATATCAATTTTAGGTACATCAATAGGGGCGATATCATAAATCAAAAATATAATGAAATGAAACATATAAATTCAATTCTTGATTCGCAAAATAATGAATCAATTACTCCAAATATATAAAGTGTTTATTCTGAAGTTCCAATGAAAATCTCCCATGCAATAGAAAAATACATCATTTGAGTGAAATATGGTTCGTAGTCTGTGGGAATATATGTTTCATTATAATAAGAAATTTTAACACATCCATCACCAAAATGTCCAAATTCATCTGGTCCACTTGGTGATGGAAACAACTCTCTAATGCTTTCGCATTTTGGATCTCCAGAGACATATGAAGATCCTCCTGCGCCATTTCCCAATCGATGATGAGAAATCCCACCAGATGTTCGTTTATCCGTAATTCTCTGACTTTGTTCGCCAACATTAATATGGAGAGTTAATGTTTGGTTTATTGTAATAACACATGAACAATATGCTCCCAGATTGCCAACATTCCGAGATTCGGATGCAGAAGCGCCCCAAAGCTCGATTTTGTATGTTCCTGGGTCAACAGTTAAGTTATAATAACCAAATTTATCCTTGAAGAATAATTGGGGATCGATTCAAGCGTTGCGATTATAAAGAAATCATTCAAACAAAATTAACCACATTCGACTTTTTCAGAGATCATAACCAATTGGTTAATATTTTGACACAATTGTTTTTATCGTGATTCGGACATATTGATTCATTTTTAGCTAAATGATTTTTCATATTTTGTTTTGATGCTGAAAAGTAAATATTGAGATGAGTAATTTGGTTTAGAGTCTTTCAGATGGGTGTTTGATTCATGCTGTATCGTTTTTTCTTATTTTTTTAGTTCAATATGTCGAAATGAATATCAAATTTATGTATTCTTTAACAATCTTGAAACAATTTTAGCGCGAGCAAATGTGAGAACCTTTTCCTTCAAAATATTACTTGAAAATTTTGATATGAATTAAAACTATGTACTGAAAATGATAGCGCTAGATATTGGAAATGTGATATTACATTGTACTGACAAGTCTGAGAATTTCTGCGTAATCATCTTTCGATAATGGATATGAAGGTGCTGCAGATATTTGCGAGTGAACTAAGGCCAATCGTTTAATGTAAATATCAAGAGATTTAAGATGAGATTGCAATTGGGATATTTGATTTTGAAGTTTTTTTTGCTTATTATTCTGAATTTCTTCGCGTTTCAAACACTGTTTCGATAGGTCATCTCTCAGCAATGTCTGATTTTGAAGAATCTGCTTTAGTTGATTAATATCTTGAGACATCACGTTATTTGATTTTTGTCACTTTATTTTTTATATTTGACACATTACATGACAAACATTATGATGAACAAAAAATCGTGAAATCATTATAATAAGCATTAAATTGAAACGCCATAATAAAGCATCAAATGATAGAAATTATGAACTATATTATAATGATACTTTCAAAATGTAGTTTTCAATATGATGACAAAATGGAAAATAATATAAATTTTGACAATTGACACTTTATTTTTAAATTACGCGACAAATAATAATTTACATGCCATAAAGTTAAAAATTTGACATTTAGCCAAAATTGAAATGTATTTGAATTTCATTTCATTTTCGTAGAATGCAAACAAAGTTTGAGGTTCTCGTTGAAATAGAGGAACTCCTGATGACTACTGTTAACGATAACATTGGCGAAATCGTCGAAAACATTAGAAATTCACATGCAAAATTATATCTTGATGAATTACTTTCATTATTGATCAGAACTGTCGGTGTTAAATTCAATGACAGAGATATTATAGCACAGTTATTCTGTTCATTAGTCAAAATACCAGAATTTGAGACATTAAGGCAAAAAGTATTCGACTTAGCTTTCAAAATCAACCAAGATAACGGAAGATTTTTAGATGGCAGACTACATTTGATCCTTTTAAGAGCTTGTTTTGAACAAGGACTTTATAATATTTCCGAGATCATTCCAATAATCAAATCCATCGATTCTGAACATAATGGCTATAAATCCTACATCGGAATTTTCTTTCTCAAAGAGATTCACCAATCAGATAAAGAATTATTCGAATCAATTAAAGTTGCTCGCGAAAATTCAGGCTACATATTCGAAATATCAACTCAGAAACTTCCGGCTATTGACCAGCTCATTGAAAGTGATTACTTTTATCTTGATAATCTTCTTAAATATGGATATCATGATCCATTGCTTATTGCCATTATCAATGATAACTTGGACAAGTTTTTGGAGCTCACAGCTAATGAGGACATGAATTACACAAAAACCTACAAATATTCAATTTTCTCAGCGATGTCAATGATTGATGACTTCACATTATTGAACTTTGCTGCATCTAATGGATCTTTACAACTATTTAAGTATCTCTATGTCAATCATTCCAGATTTGATTATAAATCATTCGAATCAGCAATTATTGGAGGCAATATTGAGATAATAAGAATCTGCATCCAAAATAATTGCAAAATCTCGAACAGCTTGGCAATTGCTGCAGTTTATAAACCAAATTTGATGGAATGGTTAATGGATAACTATATTCAAGAACAGAACAAACAGGACAATCTCCAGATGGCATATATCGAATCCATAAAGAACAATTCATTATATTCCATTCTGTTCTGTGTGAATAACGAAGTTAACGTTAATTACGATGATCCTATTGTTTCTGCAGGAAATAACGCTTTAGCTGTTGAGTACTTACTGTCTATTAACGTCAACATCACTTATTCAACGTTTTCTAGAGCTTGCGGATGTGGATATTTAGATACAGTGAAAATACTTCTTAAATCAGGAAAAATCAGTGGTTTATCACCAGAATTCACATCTGAAACAGCATTATACATGGCCTGCGCTGCTGGAAGACTTGAAATAGTGAAAATATTGCTTGATTCAGGAATCAAGATCGATGAAACAAATTATCGTGGTGAAACAGCACTATATGCAGCTGCAACTGAATGCAGACCAGAAATCGTTGAATTACTTCTCCAGAACAAAGCAAACACAGAAATCCAAGCAAATCAAGGCTTCACTGTGATCCAATATGCAAAACTTCGCAACTACAATAAAATCGTTGATTTATTGCTGAAGTATAATGCAAAGGATCTTCCAGCACCAGCATTCCCTTCATATTAATTTTTTTTCCAATTTCTCACTTTAAACATGAATTTTACTTAGGAACATATTATATTTTGTCTATAGACTTTGAATTATGTGCTTAGTTGGAGGATACCGCTTGCAAAAATTGATGGGTTGATATTCGTTGATTGTGTTAATTCTGTCTTGAAATTAGCTGTTTTTAACAGAAATGAATAGTTTTAAGTGAGATTTAAGTGACCATCGACCTGATAAAAATTCCCAAATTTTGAAAATTTGGTTTTGTTTTAAAAATTTTCCCCATTGGCTGATATTTCTTGCGTTGTATATGAATTTAATGTTAAATTTGAATAATTTTGTCATTCATTTTTTGTGAATGTCATTGTGGAATCTTTCAGCTGAACTTTTAGAAAAAATTTGCTCAATAAAAGATGTCGAGACACCGGGCATCAATGACTTGGGCGAAGAAATGAATAATTCAGTGAAATTAGTGCTGATTCCAACATTTGATGGCGTAAAATTGCAGAAAATGCTTACCGAGTACAAAAACAGTTTAAATATCCAGTCAGCATTTAATTTTATCGAAGTAAAGCTAAGTTTTCGCAGTGATTTCGCTAAAAAATTTTCGAATTTTTTTAGCGGATGTCCAAACGCCAAAAATTACATTTCCATTCGTATATTATACAACACTCTTGCGTTCATAGCCCAATACAAGTCTGATTCATGCAACGATTTATTTATGCCAGTTTTATCTTCGTTGATATACGCTTTAGATAGTTCGTATTCGGATATTGCTGGAGAATTGTACGAATCTATGTTCAGATCGATCCTCAAATTGAAAGATTTTTACCAATTTAATTTAGATGTCAATGAATTACACATTTATTTGCAAAAATACCCTTCATTGGATTTCATTAAATATGCTTTGGCACAGATGATTAACTCAGGAGCTTCTACTTCTTCAAAATTCTTTTCACAATTATTCGAATCTTTTCCAATTATCTTAGCAGACCTCAAAATCAATTCTGATGAAGAAATAATTTCCATTATTCAACTTATTACTCCATATTTATATTCTTTAGATTTACCGACTTTATCTTTCTTCGGCAAAGTTATTCCACGCGATGATCATCACCTCGTTTTACACGACATCGTTATCAACATTACAAAGTCTTTTATTGCGCTTATTAAAGAAACAAATAAAATTAAAATCAAAAGAATCGAGAAACAAACGCCAATGTTATTACATATGTTATTAACATTGACTAAATTCCACAATAAAATATTCGAAACAGATCTTGACGTTTCAAAATTCCCGAATATTCCAATTGTTATGTCATATGCTGAATTAACGAATCAAAACGAGAGCGAACTGATCAGCTTCATGATTAAAGCATTCAAGGATTCACCAAGTTGCTGCTCTTTGTTTGTTGATATGGTTTTAGATGATCTTCAATCGAACACAAATTCAGATTATTATTTCTCTATGTGGAACGCCATTGCTGAGTTTGTTATCAAGACAAAACAGCTTTCTGGGAATAAGGTAAGAAACAATCCTTTAAATCTTTCAAAGCCTCTTTTCTATGAAGGAGATACAATTTTTAATCAGTCCGAAGATTTTCCAAAACTCAACAGTCTTCGTGATAAGTTTATTAATTTATTCCTCGAAGATTACGAAATTGAAGAGTTCGATCAATTCTTCTCTGATATGTCTCAGTTCCCTCTTCTTATGTCTGAGTTTTGCTTAAGATTGATATCAAGGAATACAAAAGTCATCGAAAAATTCACAACACACTCGAAATATATCGAAGCAATCATGAAATCGGCCGCTTTGTTCCAAAACATATTCTTCGAGTCCAACAATGAGTCAATTGTTACAGCAAGAGAATGCACGCTTATTTTGCTGAAATATTTGCTGCAAAACGACACAGCCAAGAAATATTTCTTCTCTAACAAAGAAAGTGCTCAAAACTTTTTGACATTCCTGTTCGAGCCAAATCTCATTGACTTAGTTTTGGCTCCGCTCAAGGAATATCTCATGATGCCATCAATCAACAACGTTACAAACATTACTTGTTCATTGATTGAAATTATTTCTGCAGCAACAGAATATTTGCCCGAAAACAGAGCTGTTTCATTATTATCGAGAATCATTTTGACATTGAATGATGCTTGCACAGTTAATTCTCACTGCAGATGCGATTTCGTTGAGATTTGCCCATTATTCACAAACATCTATAACGCTCTCGATAAGAATGAATTAAGCCGTCAATTCGTTAAATTATCATTGAGTTTCTTGGCATTAATGAGTGCTTTCTCAGTCATCAACGAAGTTGAACTTGAAGCTCTTTCTAAGTGCGTCAAAAGAATCTCAGACGATGATTATATCTTCTACAATGAAATATTATATCATTTCATGGAACTTCTCTCAGGAAATTATTTATCATCGAAATCGTGCTCATTCGTTATCAAGAGTTTAGAGATTCCACGTTATTTGCTTAAATTATATTGGAAGACTCCTTACTTCACATCAGTGATTGATAATTTCAAGCAGTTGTGCACATTCAGCTCAAATAATATCGAATTACTTTGCACTGCTGGTGTTGATTTGATGATTTTAAGTCTTCTCAATGAAGCAAAGAACGACAAATCTTCTAATCCCGCTTATGTTGATGCAATGATTGATTTGTTCTTCATCACATGTTCAACGCATTCAAAGAACCAAACAGTATTAAAGTTCATTTCATTGTTCTCTCCACCAACAACGAAAGAAGTTTCACAATACAATTACAAATTCCTTCAGGCACTGAATCACATCATTGAAGATAGTAATGAACACAACATAAGATATTACGCAATGAACAAGACAATCGTTGAATGCCCAATCCATGAATTTTCATCAATCACTGATTCATTCTCATTTTGCTGCTGGCTTTATATCGAGCACAACAACGCTGATTATAGACCATACATCTTCAACTTCCAGCACGGACAAGCAGAGATTGGCATCTTCATTTCTGGCCAAAGCATGTGCTATATCGTCACACAGGGTGAATTGCAGGCGTCAACAAAGATATCTATTGTATTGCCACTTCAAAAATGGTGCTTCTTGGCAATTTCAATCAAGTTATTATCCAACAGAATCGTTTGCAACACATCAATCGATCTAAAGGAATGTGAAGCGACAAACATGCCAAGAGTTGATTTAACAGAGAAAGCAACATTCTACATTCGTGGTGGAGCATATCAGAAGGAACCAGACACTCCTCACAGAATCGCATTTCCTGTTTTGTTGAATTATGTCGAGCAGCCAGATTTCGCTAAAATCAGACAACTCGGAATCAAGACCATCAATAAAGTTCCAAATGCCATTTATGTATTCAACCAGGACAAATATTTGATGGAGATCATTCCCCAATTCTTGCATACATTGATTTACAATGACTTAATTCCGGCCTTGTTCCCATTATTCATGTATTCAGAATCAAATCCAACATATTACTTCGAAAGTGCGATTTCTATCATAACAAATCTCATGAAGTTCTCCAAGCAAGCACAGACATCATTCTTGGAGGCCAAAGGTATCGAAATCATTGCTCACTTGTTATATGAGCAATGGAATCGCAATATCACGCCAAAGATTTATTCATACTTCGAAGGAATTCTTGAAAATGTTGGCAAAGAACTCCAAAAAGAGCTTTTCACAAAGATATTAACAAACTTCGATATCATTGTCCAGATGCAGCAAGAATATCAGATAAAGATCATCAAATCATGGACAAACAAGTTATTCGTTAATTACGATGATCTCGCTTCTTCATGCTGCAATTATGATAAGATTTTGGCCGCTTTGAGAACACATTATTACTACGAACCAATCGAAACAGACATCATTGTTCCAAGGAAGTTCGAGATTGATGTTACAAATATCAGAAAGGCTTTGTTCGTTCTTGTTTTCAGATACGCTCAGAGTGGATTCGACTTCCCATTCTTTGGAGCTTTGATTTCTCATATTTTAGCCATCAAAGACAAGAAGCAAGTTACTGAATTGATGGAAATAACATTGAACTTTGTTAACAACGGATATTGCAAATTCGCATTTAATGATACACGTTATTACACAAAGTTCATCGAAATATTATCGATTAATCAGGTTTTCTTCAGATGTTTCATGATTGAGATCGCACAAGTTCTTCGCAAATTGAATGTCTACAAACCAGACTTCTTCGTTGATGTCGCGAAGAGATTGATTTCAGTTTATTCAACCAATCAATCAGATCCAACATTATATGATGCTGTTCTTAAGTCATTGAAGATTCTTCCAGAGTTCACTTCTCTCGCTTGCGCTTTAGCTGTTAAATTCGATCCAGCAAAGATGAACGTTGTCTTAGATCATCTTTCAGCGGAAAGCTTTACTAAAGTCGATCGAACAGGATTCATGTGGCCTGTTATTTTGCTTTTCAAACTCGATCAAGAACACGCAACAACATTAATGGAGTTCATCTGCGTCGCAAAAGATCACTGGAACGATATCTTCGCTATGTTCGAAGTTATCGGTGGCACAAGAAACTTTCAAACCTACGAACTAAAAGTTTTGTTCATAACCACAGCTGCGAGGTTATTGATTGAAAAGCAGATCCATCCAAGCAAGCCAACGCTTGATACTTTCTTCCAAATTTCTCAAAGCTACATTTTGTACAGAGATGCAAACGAACCAAATCCAAAGCTCGAACAATTAGTTTCAGACACTTATGTGGAGAGCAGCGACACAAGTATGACATCGAGAATCATGTTCAGGCTTAGATTCACTCCTGAAGGTGATTGGGCCGATGAAATCGTTGCAAGAAAGATCATTGATGTTTTCCTTGAGTTCAACTGCACGAAACACACTTCATTCATTTTGACGTTGATTGGATTCTTGATGAGAACTCAGAATCCATCAATCAACTACGAACTCACAAAGATGTCTCTCACAGAGAAAGAACGCACAGAATATATGGATGCAATCACATATTACGCTTACGAGTGCCAGAGAGTGAAGAAACCATGTTACTTCTCTAAGACAATCGTTCCTAAGAATGGACAATTTTTGTTTGATTTCTTCGAGAAGATCTCTGCTTCACCATTCTCTTATACACTTGTTGCTGAGATCAGAGACTCCATCCAAATGTCAAATAGAGAGCTTCACACATCATTGTCTGTTCTCAAGGATAATGAAGTCGAAGATATGGTTTCACAAATGGATGCTAAATGCAGAAAATTCGGACTTCATTCGAGAACATTATATCTCAAGGATGAGTTCTATTGGGAGGTTCTTTGGAACAAATTGGCCATCGATGGTGGTCTTTGGATGACAGCGAAGGATCCTGCACCAAAGAATTACAGAATCAACTGCGCAACAATCGGAGGAGTTCCGCTTAAGTTTGGAGAAAAGCCAATCAATAGAAGAGACGAAGCTCACGATTTCACAAGCAAAGAAAAACTCGCAAGTTATCCAGGAATGTGGATATCTGATGGCAATAAACTTGCTGCATACTTCGAGCTCAATCCTGAGGTTTTACTTCTCAGATCTCTTCAACACACAATTTCGATCCCAATCAATGAAATTAAGACTGTTATTTTGACGCAAATCAATCCAAAGACAACAAGAATCGAATTCACAGCAATGAATGGAGATTCCATTTTGTTCGAATTCACAGGTGTCGACAGCAGAAACATCTGCAATTCGTTGATTAACATCAAACCAGCACATATTGATTACTGCATTGTTGACAACATGAAAGAAGTCTTCGAGGAAAACAAATGGATAGAAGATTGGCGAAAGAGAAAGATCACAAACTTCAGCTACATTTGTTTGCTCAACTCTTTGAGTGGAAGATCATTCCACTCACCAGAGCGTTATCCAGTCTTCCCATTGGTCACTAAAGGAAGAGATTTCACGAAGTTGTTGAAGATTCCTGATGAGAAATATGTCAAGAAATTACTTTCTACAATCAATCCATATCTTTCAGAAGAAACACCAGAAATCGATCCTGAGTATGAAATCATTGCTGAATATTATTCTTCTCCAGAGATATTCGCTAAGACACAAAATAATCCATTCGAATTCATTTACAATAATAGGAAACTCCTCGAAAGCGAAGAAGTTTCTTCACAAATCCATAACTGGATCAATCTGATGTTCCCAGAGTTCGGTGTCCACGAGCAGCGTCTTCCAGAAGTCCAAATGCAGAGAGAACCTGTTATGATGAACAGCGGAATGAAAGGAATATTCATCGCTTCATTCGAAAACAGGCATTTCTCATTATTGTTGGAGACATCAAAGATCTTGAAGTTCAATGTCGACTTAGAGAAGATCTTTTTGGCAGAACCAAGCGGTTTCAAGATCGAAGGAGATGTCTGCAGTCATTCATTCCTCGATTACAACATCGAATCTGCAGAGTGTTTGATTCCAACACATGCAAAGTCAATTATTGCTCTCGAAGGCGACAGATTCGCTTTCGTAAGATCTGTCAGACCATATTTGCAGATTGTTGGCTCTCAGGGAGTAATGAACGCTCCAATTCCTTCTGTTTCTGAAGTCACGTGTGTTGCAAAGAGTGGAAATTACATCGCTATCGGTTCAATTAACGCAGAATTATTCGTTCTTTGCGATGGAAAGATTAAGTTCACAGTTACAACATTCAGAGATCCATTTGCTGCAATCTCTGTCAGCGACACATTCGGATGCATCGCTGTTGCTACAACTTCTGGTTCTATCTCTGTTTTCAGTCTCGCAACAGGAAACGCAATCTTCAACATTGACTTGAAGGGAATTAAACCAAGAAAGCTTTTGATTTCTCCAACATGGGGATCCATCATTCTTCAGGGCTCAAAGATCACTGAAATCAAAGAAGAAATCATCCTTAGCATGTTCACTATTAATGGAGCCTTAATCTTTGAAAAGGTTTTGGAGAACAACATCAACTGCTGGAACTGCTACAGCGACAATCAAGGCTTTGATCATCTTGTTATGTCCATTGACAAGAAGATATACACTTGCGAACTCAACAGTTCCGCGGAGTTCAAGAAAGTCTACAAAGAGAAGGAATCAACAATTTCTATTAATTACGTCAAAGAAGTCAACAGCTTGATTTACATCACAGCTCAAGGAAACATCCATGTTGTGCCGCTTTAATGTATTTGTTATTATGTAAACATTGAAATATTTTTCGGTAATTTTTAAATTCATAACATACATAAAAAATTTCCGAATTTAATAACATATATAATTTATATATGTGAGTCATTCATTGAATTTTTATGAATGTATATAAAAAAGACATTTTTTACACAATTTATAGTCACAGAAAAATAACTTCCAATGCTCATTCCATGTGTGCTAGGAATTAAAAAACACTGTCACACAGCTCCAGTCAGTTTGTGGTACCGTTTTTACCCATCAATCAAAAGAAGGAAGGAACAGGTAAAAATATTTTCACTAATGTATTGTGTGATTTAATCAAGAAGTACTCGAATAACAACATAACAAATATTGACTGTTTAGTCGGTAAATTCAACGCTTCAATTGAAAATATGAAGCTGATCGTCTGCAATGAATTATCGAGTGTTGAAACCAATAAATACCTCAATCATGACGCATTAAAAGCGGTCATTACTGCAAAAAAAAGCAGTAATTAATCAAAAGAACATGCCAGCTCGCACAACTGAAAATGTCGTCAATTTAATCATGGTTTCAAGTAATTTTAACTCTGCAAAGGTTGAATTAGGCGATAGACGTTACGTTGTCATTGAAGTTTCCGATAAGTACAAAGGTAATTTTGAATACTTTGAGAATCTTTGCAAATCATTTGATAATGATTTTTATAATAACCTTTTCACTTTCTTCATGAAGCGCGATATATCAAAATTCAATTGAATTTGCGAAAGCTTCCAATGACAGCAGAAAGGGAGGAATTAATCGAAGCCTCAAAATCTTCATATCAATTGTTTTATGAAGAATATAGTGGTGCACTTGTGGACGGTTGGGTATGCAGTAATTGCTATCAGGCATACTTTCGTTTCGCGAAAGAAAACAATTTTTGCGTTTGTGCTTCAAATACATTCGGTGCAAAAATGCGTGATTTTATGGAAAGAAAGAGAAAGAAAATCGACGGTGAACTTTTTTGGATGTACTATAATAAGTAAAGCAAGCAATAGTCATTTATTTTTCCACCCGTTCCTATCTACTTCTGGCCTTAATTTATGACCTCTTTTTGAATGCCAGAGCAGAACCAAAAAATATAATCACCCCCTTTTTTCACGAAGTGCGAATCTTCACATTGTCATTTCATACATTGTTTTCCTCATTTATTTTTAATGTCGATCGGTCGAAGACCTCAGAAGCGTTAGCGCTGACACTCATTTTTAATGTTTTCACTTGTTTTTTTTTTCCCTGGTTTCTAGTTAATTTTCAAAGTGAAAGTTGGTCATTTTTGACCCTAAAATCACGTTTTCACCCTTTTTTCATGTATTATCACCATATATATTATATATTCCTGGTTCCTAGTAACCTAAGATATAATATTTATATAATAAATAAATTTGGTTTAGCTTTTTCAGGTCAGAATATTCTAAAAATAAGTGATAAATTAAAATGGATTTGGAAGAAGGTAGGCACCAAGGACCCCAGGAACCCCTCCAGTCATTCAAAAACACACCCTAACATCAACACCGGAACATCGACCGGTTCCTTATTCCTACCTCTTTATTTTACATTAAAAGCAAATCTTGGTTAGCTCTGACATTCTAAAACACCCCAAAAGTCAACGCCTAAAATAACCAGGAACATTAAATAAACGTACAAATCCTAACGTCGACATGAAAAATAACAAGGTCCGACATTTTTCATTAACGTACAGACCCTATTTTTCAAAATAACCCCTTGTTCGACACTTTTAAAACTAGCAGGTCCCCCTTCGGTAAAACAACCCCCATATCGTTTGTCACTTTAGCCTTAAAGTGTGAAAATAAAGCCCCCACCTTATTTTGAGGTCATGAATCCTAAATTAGATCCGCGGCGGAGGCGAGCTTGCTCGCCGGAATGTCGCCATATGCGTGTGTTAGGAACAGCAGCGGGAATCACTTTCTTCCCGACATCGATCACTTTCTTTACTGCTCCTTTTGTCCAATTCCATGCTTTCTTCAAACCCTGTTTGATTTTGTTCCAGAATCCCCAAGCCATTTAATAAGTGATAAAATTATATTTTATTATCTCCTCTATCGCTAATTTATGATTCTCAAAATTATCCTTCACACCATGAATGAATTGTTTGATTTCAATCATTCCCTCATCTGTTTTGAAAATCCATGAATCATTAAATGATGCAATAATATCGTCATTTCTTTTTATCATTAAACTCCCTTTAGAACCGATAGAAAATGAAAATTCACCCATTTTTATCATTGATGTGTTTATTTTATCGAACCTTTCTATTTCATTTGTGTTCGAAATCAATGTTTGGAATGCATACTGTCGGTTCGAATCCAATTTATTATTCAATTTATTTGTCAATTCTTTAATGTCCTTGATGTCGTGATTATGAATGGGTTCCCTGTCTAATTTACTAGCTACTGTTTCCACTAAATTGGAAAATTCATTTCTCATTACTGCATCATTCTTTTTCACATATTGATCGAGTTCGTTTTTACTCACTGCCACTTCTCCTTTTCTAATCTGTGATGTAGTGTAAAGCATTTATTTATTTTAAAAAAATCAGAAGTAATCTTACCATGAATGTTTGGACTTCTACGGGATTTAGTGCTAGATCAGTGAACCATAATCGGAAATTCTTATTGTATCCTGTGTATTCGTACTTCGCTGTGTTTCTATTTGCTTCTTCATTGACGAAACAGCATGCATAATCCATGAAATGGTCCCTTTGTATAAAATCGGAATGCATGATTATATCACCGACTAAAACATCTTTCACTACCACATTACATTGTTCCACTACAATAAATTTTTTATTCTTACTTGCCACAAATTCAGGTGGGAATTCATTTTTTAATTGATTGGTCCAGTAGTATGTTTTCGTAATCATTCCCATTTCGGTACTATTATCCTTCATTTATTCATTTATAAAATAATTTTTTATTGCTTATTAAATGAATTCCAGCTTCAATAACAGATTTAGCAATAGTGAGGAAAAACTTGGAAATGTCGCCGGTTACTTCGAAAATTTGGCAGGACTGGTCCAGGTAAATGATGGAAAACATTCGTTCTCAATAAAGACGGTGGACTATCATGATCAGTTGGCGCCCTTCAATGATTCACAGGAAACAAGGATAGCTATTACTCACAGTGGCCACATGATTTCACAGATTACCGACTGATTTCTTACATTTAAGATTCGCTTAATCTTACAATTGACCGGTATCAATCAAAATCAATTTAATGACGAGGACCATATTTGCAAATTATTTGTGGGTTTCAAGTCATCCAATCAAATTCTTGATCAGCTCCAAATTTTATGCAGATACATGAATACAGGATATCAGCAAAATGAATGTGTCAGGGAAGGTTTCGCGTACTCTACCATTAAGCCAAAACAGGAAAAGAAAACAAAGAAATTTACACATTCCCTGTACGAAAATGTTTCGTATTACTCCTCCTCCGTATGTGGAACATATATAAATATCGCTGATTTCAAGGACGGATTACCTCACCCTGTAGAATTCGAAGCTAACTTACCTTTTGATGATATATTAGCTCTTCAGGCATTCAATCTTCATCCAAATCGTAAGTGCAGCGACATAGAATTAAAATTTTATGTGAAACCTAAGGGATTAGTTTGAACTATGATTGATCCATTAAATGTTAAGAATTATAAGAGGCGACAATTAATCCTGAAATAAGTTACAGAGAAAGATATATTGATTCTGCACTGTTACCGTTCGATAAAGGTTATGCATTTTATAATTTGCGAAACAATTTATACAGAAATGAATTAGAAAA
>JALKBU010000902.1:0-21235 GCA_023091735.1 Trichomonas tenax
ATAATTAATTTATACAGCTGTTGCAAACTATTGCCCTGTTTCTTATATTCGAGTCTTTTATTAAATAATTTTTTAATCTGTTCCTGAATTCTATAATCCCTCTTTCCTGTCCAATAATATCCTTTAACCAATCAATATTCTATTTTCTGAAACTTCATGATGTCCTCTAAATAAATATTATCGACGAACATAATGACCGGTTCAGTTATGTTATCGTGGTTCGCAGAACCTTGAACTATGTCCTCATTTACATTCAAACCGTCTTTCTTTTGTACAATCAGAGGAAATGCAAAATGTTTATTAACTTTTACCATCTCAATTTTTACCACATACGCTGATTTAGCATTCAGGAAATCAGGTATTTCATCATAAATTTTATTATCGAATCCTGTAAAAATTTCTGGGACTCCTTCGACAGTATAAAGTCGAGCCATAGCTGAAGGGGAAAGACTCACCGCGTCGTAGTCCGTCAATACTTTATTTAATTTCCATTTCTTATTGAAAGCGCACATGCATCGTCCTCCGTGAACTGCTTTTTGTATGAACTTTTAAACATTTCCGCTATATTCATATAAATTTCCATTTGGTAAATAAACATTTTGCCTGAATACTTCATTAGTGAGGGATGAAATGCTCACGTAATCGATAGGATTTATCTTGAATTCCTTTAAATCCTTGACGTAAAATATTTACATCCTGCATACAATAAAATTCAGCGTATTTATACATATCGAATGCATCCTCACCTAACCTGCAACTGATAGCATCAATGTTTTCATTAAATAATTTCATATATTTATCATCCCATTTTTTATCCTCCTCCTTTCCACATTCGCTAATAACACCTACGTACTCCCTTAAACGTTGGAGTGTATAGTATTTATATGGGAATATTTCCTTCTTTATATCCTTTAAATCAAACATGGCAGGAAGTGCCGACAGCTTACAATTCAGAATAGGTAATGCATCCCTGAAACATAAATTTTTACCATTATATTCCATTTCTGCATTCATCACTTTTGTTCCTTTCTGAAGCATTCTTTTCATCTTTCCGTCCCTCGCGAACATTCTAATATCATATGCTAAATTATGAAAATATGTAATTGCTCCATCAGGTAAAAAATCTAATAATTCTTTTCCACACTCCTTGCCTTTGAAGCATTTTTTAATCGTACCGCTTGACTTCTGAACACATACCATATAGGGCTTATGAAAGTTTCCTGAAACATCACTTTCAAAATCAGCGTACCAGTAACTAATTCCTTCCTTCTTCTCTTTCTTAAAACTTTTTGCCATCTTTCTTGTGCAAAATTCAGGATTATAATGTAATTCGAAATCATCGTCTGGAATATCATCGTAATAAATGGTCTTCATTATGCTATATTCATTCCATGTCAGTGGCTTAAAACATGTATGTTCTTCTTTTAATCTATCATGTACTCTATCTATTGCCATCATTGTGGAAATTAGCTGACCTGACATAAGGAATTTTGAAGGTCTATTATCTACTCTCCACCTACTCTCTTTTTCTACATATATTCTATTTTTCCATTCTATATGGATATCTTCTTTATATAAATATTTATGTATCAAGAATGAATACGTTACATCTGTCCTTTCTTCTATAAAATAATGACCATCAATTATATTCATTTTTACTTTCCTCAGAGTTTGCCCTTTCTTTGCTCGCCTTTGATCTTCCACCTGCTTCACTTCAACTTTTGCCATCTCTTCCTTCATCAATTGGTCGAGTATTTGGTGCTCCATTTCTTAAGAAATAAAAAAATAAAAAAAATATTTTTTATCTCATCTAATCTAATTTCCTTTATCTTATTTATTATTTAATTTTTTATCTCATATATGTAATCATCTATGAATTTTCAAAATATATATATATTATCATCTATGAAAACATCTATGAGTTCATTTATGAGTTTCAAAAAATAGAATGGGGCTATTGGTGACATTTCTGGCGCCAATAGAACCATTCTATATATCATCTACTTGTGAAATTGAAAATGATAACAAATTGTGATGTAAAAAAAGTCACTGTACTCATGGCAGTTGCTACCAGAATAGCTAAATTACAAAAAATACCATTGATTGAAGTCACTATTTCTAACAAAAAAAATTGATGGCTTGGTTTAAGGACAATATGAAACTAATAGAGAGAATGTCAAGCGATCAGTTTAAAAACTTGGAAACTTAGAATAAGTATGTATTTTTATTTAACAATATGATTATTTTGCTGTTAGGATTATTCAGAACTGCTTTCTGATTCAGATTCCTTTAAAGATGTTTCGGAAGAAGATGATGATCCATCAGATGTTGTTGAAGAAGACTTCTTAGATTTCTTCTTTTCGACAGCAAAATCACTTGCTGTGTATTTCTTGCCAAGAGCGCGCTTGTTAAGAACTTCTTTAGTCTTTGGTGTAATTCCATCTCTATCTTCAAGCAACTCTGCATCATTCTTGTCGATGATTTCAAGGATAGGTGCATACACAGGAAGGAGAGAATCATCGGGTTCATCAAGCCATGAATCGATGACTCCTCGTGGAGAAACTTTTTTTGCAATGATCTTCATTGCTGCCTTGAGGTCCTTCTCGTTGTACTCTAGTTTCCTGACAAGATTGCCGAGCTCTGTTCCGTCAACAGGGAAAATGTCTGAGACGTTTGTCATGAAGTTCTTAACCTCACCTTTGAGTGTGTTGTCCTGCAAATACCAAAGAACGTGAACAGCATACTTAGTGTCAACGCTATTGCATGTGAGTGGGCGTGTGAACCACTGCATGAGGTTAGATTTGTGCTCAAGATCATGGAATGTCTTGTAGAAGATTGCAACTGTTGTGTCATCGACTGGTTTTTGGCCAACAAGTCTTGCGAGTGAAATCAATGTTGAAAGACATTTGAAAGCAGCAGATTTAACGTCATAGGAGTCGCTGTGAAGCTTCAGTGAGAAGAGAGAAAGTAAACTGTTGAATTCAAGTGTGTAATCAATTCTTGCATCTTCATCATCTTTAACTCTCTTTACATCCCACTTAAAGATGCATTCTAAGCACTCGAGAGCAATGGCAGCAGCGTCATCATCGCAGACATCAACACTCTCCTTAAGCATTTCTCTGATTTCTTCCTCTTCGCTTAAATCATAGAAAGTAACAATCGCCAAAAACTTGGCAAACTTTGATGCATCTTTCTTTGGATTCTTGAACTCTTTCTTCAAAGAAGCTAATTCATTGTCGATGTCCTTCTTGAGTTTTGTTGGGAGATTGCCGGATTCTGACCATCTAACGAGTGATTTGATGATGTTGGTGAAAATAACGTTCGAGTCCGATTTAATGAAAAGATTGTGGAAAGCTTTCATGAAGTCTTTGAAGACCTTTGATCCGGCTGCTTTTTCAATTGAGCTCAAGTCGAAGTACTGAGCGCAATCGAGTAACTCCGCAATCAAATCATTGTCATCACCGAATTTTTCGATGATTCCCGAGAAGTGTCCAACGATCGCTGATGTCATGTCATCAACAGATTTATGCTCTTTCTCACCCGCAGCCTTAGCAGCAGCAGCCAAAATATGTCCAAAGATTGGAATCTGGTCGTCGTCATCTTCTGAGAGAATTATTTGAACCATAAGTTCGAACTCTTGAAGTGCCTTCATTTGTTTGAAGTGTGCATCGATTGAGTTTCGAATTGCAACTGGAGAAAAGTCTTCAGCAAGTTCAGCAAACTTGCGAATGTGCTTTTCGTACTCCTCCTGTTTCGATCCTTTCTTCTTTGATGCTGTGAAGTAAACTTGATTGAAGAACTTTGCAGCTGCATTGCGAACATTTGTGCTGTCATCAGCTGTTATCTTGAAAACAGCATCAACTTTTTCTGTGTCTTTGAGCATCTTCTTTGAAGCCAATTGCGACAGCAATTCAAAAGCAGGAACGACGAGTCCATTATCATTGTCATCGCACATAGCAACAATGTTTCCGATGTTCCTCTTAAAGAATGGAGTGATCTTTTTAGTGTCTGATTCATCTTCAGCTCTCTCCAATAATAACTTCGCCAATTTAAGTGCTTCTTTCTTGACACGCGAATTATCGTCTTGCAAGCCTGTGCCAATATATTTCATGAAATTATCGTCGCCGAATTCTTCGGGGCAAATTGATGATAATTTGTAAATCACGCTGGTACATAGTATTCTGAGCTCGTTGTTGATATCGCGGATGCGAGTCTTGATGACGGTCGTGAAGAATTCCATGATTAAAGCTTTCGCTGATGCTTTTTCATTCTGGAAATCCTTCAATTGGCGCAGTTTGACGGCGGATTTGTTGGTGGCCTTTTCGAGTTTCTCTATACTCTCGTCTGCTGTGTTCATTACGTCTGCGAGAAATTCAGTTAACGATAAAACACAAACTGTTGCAGATTGACGTAAAACACGAATCTTAGAGTCGCAGAAAGCGAAACACCAAGATTTGAATGTATCAAACTCATCTTTGTAGAGGCCTTTGCAGACAACTAACGCGTTTCCGAGGTCAATCCAGAAAGCGTGGACTTTTGTAGAAGTATTAGAGAGAGTTTTAGCGATTTCGCTCTGTTGGTCGGAGCCAGCGAGTAGTTTTTCGACCTCCTCCATGACCAATTCGTATTGTGATTTAAGAATTTGCTTTTCGTCAACTTCATATTTAGCGCCCGCGATATAAATAACGGTGGCAATGAGTTCCCTGACAGCGATTTTTGGACGCTTGTCGTAGAATTCTGCCCATTTCTCTAAAATCTGTTTCGGCTTTTCAGATGTGAAGTAATCGACCAAAGGATCGTGTAATCCTACATGTGTTACATCGGATGGAAGAAGATCTGGATCGATATCTTCAAGACGTGGCTTCCTTCCTCTTTTTGGAGATGCGTTTTTCGACATTTTTCAAATTGAGTCTCTTTAAGGCGCCAAAATTTTTTCTTACCAAAATTTGCGGCAAAAATTGTTTTGTCATGTAAAATATTATTTGACGTGTAAAACTTTTGTGGCAAAAAATCATTTTGCCCTGTCAAAAATGTTAAATTGAAAATTTGTCATGTAAAATTTATATGACAAGTAAATGGATTGAATGAAATGCGACAAATTTGAATATCTCATATAATTTTTTGGGTAATTAATAACGGTTATTTTCGTCTTTTAAATTGAATGAATTAAGCCGTCATTTTATTTCACATAACAAATACTGAACATAATATAGTTAACAAAAATATCACAAAATGGTCGGGTGAATACGAAAATAAGATCAGGTTATAAAAGTGCTGTTAAAACGAATATCAAAAAGAAATATGAGATTTCACAATTTATTGAAATCACAAAAAATATTTTTAAGAAATTACAATGATACTGAGTGAGTAGACTCTCTTTCGGATTTTCTTTTAAACAATTACGAAATCATCGAAAAATAATCAGAATGAGAACTTTGGAAAAATAACATAAAATGGAAAATTCTATTTTATTTAAAATTTCACAACTGCTACTTATGGTATAGCTATTTTTATCCAAATTTTCGAAAAATAAATTCACTTTATAATTTCAATGAAAATTAATAAATTCGTAATCTTCATCCATAATGAAGTTTATTTTTATCAATATTTTTGAATCATCGGTGAAAAAACCATTATTTTATCACCCCTCAATGTCTAAAACATAATTTCGACGTCATCCGCAAAAACGATGAAATGAAAAAATGAATTAGCTTTTAAGGTAACTTTTGGAATACTCTATGATATGAGAAACCTAAAAATAAAAAAAACGAGAAAAGCTAAAAATCGGTAAAAAGTGCCAAAAAAATATTTTATGCTTCATGATATTCACCACATGGTTATACAAGAAAAGCAGCTTTCGACAATGCTGAAACAAGAAATTATTCGGCAGAAAGAAGCGCTTGACTCGAGCATCAGACAGACAATCTCTGCACATCGTAATTTTGGTTTATTAGATATTTGGTATCCAAAATTATCTGAAGCTGTCGTACAGAATTTCCTTCACTCTCCAATTTTCAATCGCGAACAGGGAACAGTTTATGATTCTCCCTCCGCCCTTCCGTACAATACATCGGTAACCTCAAAAATTAACAACTTTTTAAAGCATTATCTTGAAAATATGCCGGAAATTGTCAAGTGTATTAACGAATACTTCACGAGACAAGCGGAAACTATTCCTTATTTGCCTTCGCCATCTGCAATCCAGTTTTTCTCGTCGTCTACGTTCTTGTCTTTATTCGGATACTGTTGGTGCGTCGAACAGGGTGCTGCATACGTTGATGCGCTTATCCAACTCCTCGTTTTACAGATCAAACAATCTCAAACAGTCAACTCTGTGACTTTCCGCACTTCATTCATTCGCGAAATCATTCGCCAATTTATGCATACAACAGGCGTCCAAACATATCTCAGATTATCCCTCTCTAACATTTATATGGACTTTATCAACGAAAAAGAGCTCACAAAATACAGAATAAACACAAAGGAGTATCTCCAGATTATAGCTCGTTACGCGTCATTGTTCACCGATAAACTCATAGAATGCGTCCCATTCATGCCATCTTTGCTCCGCTACTTCTTTAAGCGCGCATTCGTAGCCGCACAGGAGATATTCGGTGAGGACTCTACACAGCCGACACAGCTCATCGAGATTTTCTTCTTTGACCTTCTTTTGCAACCAGCTTTAGTTAATCCGAAACTCTTCGCATTAATTCCAGAAACATCAGTTTTACCGCATACGACACACACGACAATCGTTTCCAGGATGTTCTTGTGGTCTACCGGCAGCTCAACGATCCCAGAATCATATGAAGCGACAGGATTCACGAAGACAGATGAATTTACGGGAATCCGCGTTCAAGACTTGATCAAGAGCATCAGGTCTTACAACGGAGAAGTCGATGGCATCTTTTCAGCAAGATTACAAAATGTATCTGATATGAGATTCCACCTCCTTCTTCTTTCAGTCAACGATGTTCTCTTCATTTCCCACATCATCAACACGACATGCAACGATATCGATATCCCTGAGAATACAAAACAGAAATTATATCAACTCACTTCATTCGAGAAAGATTTCACTCTTCAATCCTCAGACCTCGTCGATTTCTGGTTCCAGGCATTCAAGCTTCCTCCGCAGCCATTTGTTCCAGGAGATCTCAAAGATAAGCCAGTTCTCTACATTCCACTGCTCAATCCGAACACACCTGACTTAGTTACAGACCACATCACGCCAGTCATCAACCACGTCATCGTTTACCTCGAAACAGTTCCGTTAATTCACGGAGCTCCTTCAGGACTTCTTGATTTCCTCGAATTCCACCGTAAGCGCGCCTTAGAGAACGGCTACTCCGAAATTGTCACGAAGACACAGGCTGTTTGCGTTAAAGTTATGTCTACTGGTGCTGATGATGAAGAAATCTTAACGAAAATCAAGCAAACAGTCGAAAGTCGCACAGCATCGCACTCATTACAGTTCGCATCCAGCTTCTTGCTCCAGGAAGCGTGCACAAAGATGGATTGCATCAAGAAGAGAATCAGGTTGATGAACGATCAACTCACACCAATCATACATCAGTCCTTGTTGAGGCTCTTCCTCATCCGTAACAAGAACCTTCAGGCTGAGATCGCCCGCAACGAGAAGCTTTACTGCACATCCGACGACGAATGGCTCCACTTCTTCCAGCCGGCCTGCGAGAACTTCATTTCATTCTCTGAGCAGAACGGCCTCGACAAGAGCCACCGCAACCCAATCATGAGGCAGTTGCACTCGACATTGGTTTCTATGATCCCATACCAGGACTTCATCAACTTCAACCCAAACCTCGTCGAGCAGGATAAGATCGTTTATTCCACATACGATCGCAGACTTGAGGAATTCCTCCTCGAAAACTATTCACCGGTTTTGACACGTCTTTTCAAGACACCGTCAACATTCGATGCACCAATTGCTGTTATCAGAAGAGGAACAAGCTTCGGCGGTCCTCTTGAACGCTTGCAGCAGATTATGAATGCTATTGACCTCATTCAAGACATCTACACATTCGAAGCTGGCGAAGGATGCCCAGGTGATGACTTCCTTCCATTGTTCATCTACGTCCTCATCAGAGCGAAGCTTCCAAACTTGGCCAGCTCACTCCACTACCTCAACTTCTTCCTGTTCAACATCGACGGAAGACTTAAACTCTTGGACTCAATGGAGAATTACTGCGCGACAACTTTCAGGACATCCGCAGAAGACTTCATCATCAACGCCGAGAAGTACAGGAAATAAGCTTTGTCTTTTTGTGTATTCAATAGATTTATTTTTATTAAAACTATACTTATCATTACTGTATAATCATCAATATTTCAATATTTGAATTTTTTTCTTTTATTAGCAATTTTAACTGGTGATCATACATATCAATGAATTTATTGATGAGCTTGAATCTTTTAATTGAAAAAAAAAAACAAATATTTGAAGATATATTTGAAAAATTGATTTTATATCAAATAAAACTCTTTGATATTATAATGTATGATTCTGCGTTGAGTTATTTATATTGATCAATGAGTTAGAGTGCTAATGAATGAATGAAAGGTTGATTTTGGAGCAAAAGAGTATTTTGACATGTAAATTTGGTGTTAATTTGTCGGTAATTTGGTTGATTATTTTGCCGATATTTTGACAAAATTTTTATCGTTCTAATTATATTTTTTAAATTTTCGATGAATTTCGAGAATTCTAACTTGAATCTATATATAAAGAATCCGGAAACATCGGACAAAAGCCGAAGCAATGAACCTTCACAAGTTATTTTCGAGTTCACGCCATATTTAGACAATGATTTGGACAATTTAACTAAAACACCCGAATACAGACTCCCAAAGTGCCAATTTTGTGGTGCCTATGCCAATTGTTACAACAAATACGATGGAAACAATATGGAATGTTGTATTTGCCACAAAAAATGCTTAATTAATGCATTAAACAGAACAACATTAGAATATTTCAAGCCACTATACTTCGCAGAATCCAATTATCTCAGTGCTAATAATAAAACATTTGCTCCAACAGAATATTTTATCACCTCTTTATCATTTCTATCGAATCCTTCGTTTTTAGATACAATCGTATCAATTACTAACCGTTCTTCTACGTTTAAACAATATGGATTTGCAATATTCCACGGATCAATTTCATTTTTGGAAACATCAAGTGGAACATCGATAACAACTGTGTCTTATGATTTGCCGAAGATTGATACATCGAAAATTTTCTGCCCATCCATCATATTCCAAGATCACATTCAAAAAATTACAAAAATCATTCCTCAAATTAAAAAGAATCAAAGTAGGAATGCGGACTTCATTGTAGACTACATCAAAAAGCTATCGAATGCAAAGACAAACGTTATCCACATTTTTCTTGATGAAAATGATTTTAAATCTCTACTAAGCGATTTTGATTATCATTCCATCACGAATGAATTGGTAAAGAATGGAACAAGGGTTTCTGTTTACGTTATTTCGGATCCTTTAAATTCACCAAATTCATTATTTGAGATTCCAATTTCGACAGGTGGTAATTTTAAGATCATAAGACCAACAAATTTGGATAAATTTATTGATATTGCTCGTCCTTGCATTGATCAAAATGTAGTATATAATTCATTTATATCAATAAAAACAAATGGAACACTAAATGGAATCGTAGGACATGGATTCACACATGGAAGAGGTACCCATAACTGTGGAATTATCACCCATAGTGAAAAATTCTACTTTGATTGTTCTATTCCAGAATTTTATTACGAATACGTTCAATTTGTTGTGTTATTCACGAATGTTCTCTCATTTAGCAGACTTTGTGTTATAACTGTGCACAACTCAAAGATACCATTCAATGCTGATGTTTTTTCGAATTATTTGAGATTTTCGATTTATCAAGAATTGACTCATTTAGATGATTTTACTGTAAGACTCAACGAAGTTAAGAAGAATTGGGACATTAAAGATGATAGAATAGAAGATTTGAAGATGAATTTATTATTCACTTATTTCGGCATTGAAAAGTCTACAAAAGCTATTTTATAAAGAGTGTTTGTTAATTTACATTAATGCATTGGTTAAATACCAAAACTATTTTTATCAATATAGTTTTCATTGAAAGAAGCCTTGGTATTAAGATATCATATTCATATAGTAATGCATAATATGAAAATAAGTTATCATGAAACAATATATGAAAAATAGTTCTAATTTTCTTAATAACTCAGGTATAAGTTAAGTAGTAGGTAGAAATCGTATTTCAATGTGAATTTGATGTTGAAATGAAAAATATAATTTAGGTTCAAATATAATGGTTGTAAAATAAGAACTTTGTTTGCTATGGTAATTTTAGATACAAATGGCTGCTGATTCAGCAGATTCTTATTTCGCAAAAAAGTTTTATAAAATTTGATATCAGTTATATTTCGAATTATGCTTCGGAAATGGATGACATGTCGATATCTTCGAATTTTTCCTGATTGGCAATGCGTGGAGTCCTCTTGCTAATTTTTGTATCGTGTAATGGAGGAACAAGAGAATCTTTTGGAATAATTGCGATCTTTCCTGGCTCAGGAAGTCCCTTTATCTCTTTTTGAACGTTCTCTTCCTTTCCTGCGCCATTTGGTTTAATTTCGTCTTCTTCTTTGCACATTTTCTTTTTTGAAAAACAGTTCGTAAACAAAAATTAGTGACATCGAAATTTTATGTGATTTTAATTCCTTGCACTATATTTTCAGATAAATTTTAAATTTGGACAAATTTCCATTTAATAATCTACTTAAATCTTTATTTCAGAGGATTAACTATTTGCCACTGTATTTAACTTCAAAAGTTTTCATTGGTTTGTCTTTTTAGACGGCTTGTTAACGTTTAAATAAAAAGTTGCCGAAATATTGTTTTTGATTTTGTAATATGGATGATTGATATTGCTAACAGATGTAAAATAAATCGTTGTCCATTATTTTTTAAACTGTTATTTTTAGAAGTTTTTCGAAAACTCAATAATTTTTAATCAATAAGTATGAATTTTTGCTTTTGTTTGTTTTTTCATTTTCATAATTTTCAAAATTCAAAATCAAATATGTAGCATCTATAGGTTGAAAAAGAGATGTTTCTTAATTATGTCTAGTAAAAAGATGAAATATATATCAAAATTAATTTTATTAACGGTAAGAGGTAGTAATGGTTAGATATTTCAATTGAAATCTAAGAGTAGAATAGTGGAGTTCCTTGATTCCAAGTCAAATTTGTTTTAGACAAGATTTCAATTCGATATATGTCGAATTAAAGCAATTTTCTACTTCCCTCACGGTAGAGAACGCGTGTAATGGTTGAGAAATGCGTAGTTATTGACTTATTTTGACGATTTGCTGAGAAACAAATTGTGGACGTTTATTTATAAGTCACTTTTTGGATTTATGGCACTTTTTTTGGCCTGTATCTATGAATTCGTTTCTAAGGACACAGTGCGCCAACATTGTCGAAGAAGCTTTGAGGACGCCTCTTTGCGTTGCCGCACTTGAATCCTTTAAGTCGTACGGTGAAAAATGTTTCAATTTAATTCCTTTTAATATTATTCGAGAAAATCTCGCAAAAAATTCATACAAAACAGTCGAATCTTTGGCTGATGACTTTAAATCACGAGTTTCTAATGCTGTTAAGATACTTGGTGCTGAATCTGAGGCTTGTCTCGCATTAGAAACAGTTTGCCATAGTATTTTGCAAAATTTGGCAACGCTAACGAATGCAAATCAACAAAATATACTTTCAGCACTTGATAAAACATCACAAAAGCTTAAATCCATAGTAGCTGAAATTCCAGACTCACATGAAGACTTTCAAGCCATGTTGCACTCGAAAATGTCGAAACCTGTTCTCCCACCAGACAATTCAATTATTGATCGATTGTTGGCTCCAGAAGAAGAATATGACTTATCTGATTTACACATGAGGCTCAGAGATCCGACATCTGATAAGATTGTTACGGACATCATAGACATATTGATGCACTTTGAATTGTCTTATTCAACGAAAGACGAAGAACTTACGATTGACTTGAATAACTGCGATGCTCACTCGCTTTCTTTACTCAAAAAGTACATCGAAGACAATAAACTCGCTCCATCAAGCATAAATCCCGAAAATGCAAATCAAAATTAATTGTTTCGCAAATTTACTGGACATTATCTATTTCAATACCAGCAAAATCGTTTGCAAATATTACCTTTACAAGATTTATCTTGTTTCTCTTCATTATATTTTATATATTCTTTGATAGAGATTCCAACAGCTTATTCAACCAATAACCTTTGTTTACATAGTTATTTTTACCCTTTTCTTTAATTATTTTTGTTTCTGTTTTATATTATATTAAATACATGTTAATTATATCTTCTCATTCTTTCTACCACATCCCATATTATATGCTCACAAAGTATTTTTAGATAATTGCAAAATATATTTTTTTGAATTAAATATTTTCTTTTAAAATACACAATAACGTATCTATACTCTAGGCTTTTAATTAGCATCAAAGAGGGTTTAAAAAATCGATATTATTTTTTGCTGAAGAAATATTTTTGGTATTGATGATTTTGTTGTTTGGATTTAGATTATAAAGATGTTTTAAAAGAGTTTTATATATATTAGAGGGGATGAATTCAAGAATGGGAGAAGATAAGGTTAAGCAAAGTGAGATTATTTGATATTTAAGTGTTTTAGAGTGAATAATAATCGAATATTAAGTAAAACAGAGTTTCAAAAAATGAAAAACGTAACAAAATTTTAATGTTAAGTTTTGATTTCTTCCCAAAGTTTATTGATGCAGAGATGCTTCACAAAACTACTGGAGGCGCCATTATTTCCATTATCACAATCGTGACGGTCGCTGCGCTTTCTTTCTTCGAGATTTATTCTTTCGTTCATCCACCGATCAAAGAGGAATTAGTTTCATTGTCAGAACTTCACGGTGCTTTGTCAGATTTGTCCATAGCGTTCAATATTACTGTTAACATTCCATGTGTGCTATTACATCTCGATTTATTCGATGTTCTCGGAACATTGAATGATCCGAACTCTAAAAGTGTATATAAATTAAGATTGGATCAGAATAGTGAACCAATTCCGTTCTCACAAGTTTCACAGAGCTGTGGAAGTTGTTATGGTGCTGAATCAATGGATAAACCTTGCTGCAACACTTGCGAAGACATTGTAACTGCATATTCGAAGCGAGGATACTCTCTCGTTAACATTACAAAGTGGCAACAATGTATTAACGAGAAAATCGATTTCACAGGAAAAGAAAAATGCCAAATATTCGGTACACACCACGTTAGCGCGATTGATGGAGGTTTCCATGTCGCTCCAGGTATCAATACATACGGTAACACTCACGAATTTTCAGCAATTAAAGATACAATCAATTTAACACATTACATTGATCATATTACATTCGGAACATCATTCGGACCACAACCACTTGATGGAATTTATGCTTTACAAGACGAAAAAGGCGAATTTCATTACAGATATGATCTTAAAGTTGTTCCAACAGTTATGAGAGATGCTGAGGGACACGTAACACACGGATTCCAATACGCTGTTGATAATGCAAAGATCCCAGTTTCAGATAAAGGTCGTTTAGGCGCTGGAATTTATTTCACTTACAACTTCGCACCTGTTGCTGTCGTTGGATCTCCAGATCGTTTCACAATCTATGTTCTTACTGCACGATTATTCTGCATTTTCGGTGGTGGTTTCTTCCTCGCTAAACTCATCGACTCATTCGGATATAGACTCAATACAATGGAAGGAAAGAATAGGATTGGTAAGGGCGCATAAAATGTTTTATTTAGTTGTATTAAAATCACAGAATTAACTTACGAACATAACACTTTTAACCCAAGTATGCATTAGCATCATTAACAAAATCCAATTTTGTTTTATTTATTTTTTGACAATTATATATATTTGTAAACATATATTTTTGAAATAATGTTTTAATATTCTCAAAGAGTGTTATTAAAATTTCGATTTACAGGGCTTGAAATTGGTAATTGAAAAATTTGAAAATATATTTCGAACAAAATATGTGCAGTAGGGTATACTTGAGGACAAAAGTTTGCTGGCAAAATTTTGTTAATGTGTTTTATAGAATTTATTGATATTTTAGAGAAAGCAAAAATGCAAAAAAGTGACTTTTATAAAAGTGACAAATGCAGGACTTTATTGCAGAAAAATGGTGGAGCATGACAATCCATGCAGGAAAACCAGAGAGACCGCCAGTTCCAAAGGGCAGCAAGTTCATTCTCACACAAATCCAGGCTGTTGACGACAAAGCGGAAAAAATCGTTGTTGAAATGCTTACAGAAACAATAAGGATGGACAAGATTGACGATGAGACAGACACTGCAGTTACAGATGTCGCTGATACATTCATTGCGGTTATTTATCCAAAGAAGAAATCTTCAGTCAAGACAAATCTTCCTTTCAGTGAGGTCAATGACGTTCTCTTCGGCTGCGACAATGGTAAAGTCGTTCTTTCTGGCGTTTATAACGATACAGAGATGAATGATGAAATGGCTGAGATGGAAGAAGAGGCTCCAGAACAAGAATAAATCAATACATCATTTGTTAATACAAAAATATAATGATCTTATAAACAATTAAATTCTTAGAATTTTTTTCTCATTTTCTATTATATATATTGATAAGTATTGATAGCAGTGAATATGATAAACATTGTGAAGTTGTATATCAAACATTTTAAAATGATAAAATAATTATTTCACTTCTGTGATGAATGAAGCCAAACCAATTGCGAACATACAAAGTGGGTCAATTGGAAATGCGGCTTGAAGTTCAATCACGTTCTCATCAATCTTTCTTATCCAGAAAAGATCTGGTTCGTTCTTTTTCTCGAATAACACTGCGTTTTTGATTGATATTTTGTGGAATCTGCCGTTAAACTTGAAATCGAGATTACCATTGACCATTTCTGTTGGCTGTCTGCTGTATAATCTCGCTGGAGCGTCTTCTTTTGGTGCAAAGAAAGATAATGTGAGTCTTCTTGCAGCTTCTTTCGCCTCTTTAGGATAGAATCTAATGGAGAGGACTTCTTCACCTGTCTTTGATTCCAATCTGAGCGCAAAATCTGATGTTTTATTTCCAACTGAAACATATGCTTCACCAGTGGCGTTTTTATCTGCTGGGACTGGCCCTTTGAATATTGTTACGACTTCTGAGCTCTTTTTGTATGTTGCTGATAAAATTTGTTCGCTTGTTTGATAGAATAAGAACGTGTAGTTCATCCCTAAGATTGTTGTCTTCTTTTCTCTCGAAATTCTGAATATTGGCTGCTCTTTCTGTTTGACTTCGACCGGAATTGCGAATTTTGAGAAATTTCCAATAGGTTGATCCTTTTGTGCTGGCTCAGCTTTCTTTTCTGGCTTTTTCTCTTCCTTTGGCTTCGCTTCTTCCTTCGGTTTCGTTTCTTTTGTTACGACTGGATCTGTTGGTTCATCTGTTGCATTTTCTGATGATGAAGAATCGATTTTGACAAACTTATTCTGATTTTTCTGTCCTCGTGTCCTTTCTGGCTTCGGTTGTTCAGGTTGTGAAGTTTTAGATCGCTTAATTTCAATCTCATGCGGCCGAGAGTCTGAATTTTGCATTTTTTCGTCTTCATCGTGACTTTGTTCGTTATCTTGATGCTCTTCTGAGCTATCAACATCGTGCATTGTAATAATATCTTTTTTTCGTGTTCTCCTGCGATTTTGTTGCTGCTGAGGTGGATTTTCCAATATCTGGGGCTGTACTTCGACAACTTTCTTTTCTACTTTAGTTACATCTTGCTTCTGTCTCCTTGTTCGATTTTGTTGCGGCTGTTCTTGAAGGTATTTGGGCTTCGCTTTCTCATCAGGGACATTGAATTTCGGTTTAAAAGGCACTGTATTCTTGAATAAGTCGACATCGTTATCATCACTCTCTGAGAAGTCGACATTAAACAAAGACATTGATAAAAAATGATAATGATCATAAAATAAATAATTTTATTCGTTTTTAGACCTTTCTAAATGAATTAGAGAGATTTTTATTTTTTCAAATTTTGATATTTTTGGTTTTTAGGTGTGAATGATGAACGTAAATATTTCATGGCTGAATGGAATCATGTGACAAAGTATAACTGCTTAATTACAAAATATTTAATTTCAAATTATATATTTATCATTTACAATACATATTCGCAGCAGATTTCATCATTCTTCTCCAAAATATACCGAATTACCAGAGGGCATATGTCAATAACAATTTATTCAAAAAATCAAAATATATAAACTTTTTCAAATTCCATTCTTTCAAATTTAACCATACAAACTACAGTATTATTGATTTACAGCGTCTCAATAGAGTGCTACAAAATACATTTTTCAATTTTTGAAAATCTGAAAATGAAACTAAGTGTAATTATAATCTATTATCTACAGCCTGTAGGCAATCATAAATTCAAGTGAGTTGGACTTGAGCTCAAAAATATTATAATATGAAGAATTCTAAGTAAAAATAGAATTGATTGAGGTCCAAAAATCGAATGATAAAGTTGATGGTTAAAATATAGACAATTTTTAGTATATATAACTCTACCTAAGGAATTTATTTAGCAAGAACATGTGAAGCGGCGATGAAACGTTCATTGAGGTATGGAGAACCGCCCTTTTCTAAATCGTTGAGATTCAACATTCTATTGAGGTGATCCTTGATAGATTTGAGATCTGGCTTATCTTTCTGATCGAATCCAAGGACCTCTTTCGCCTCGTATGGCATCATTCTTGTCTGGAACTGAATTCCGAAAACAGCACCCGCGAATTTTTGGAAAACGTTTCCATTCGGTGCATTTGTGACTGCTGCGTGCTTGAAACCGTTGATGAAGGTCGTGCAAATGACTTTTGTTGATGATATAACAAGACCACAAAACTCTAAAACAACCATTTTTAAATTTTTTTTAGTTTACTTATCGTCGTGAATTTGTTTTGATTTGAACAACTTAAGAAAATTATTGTGGATTTGGGTATAATTTAGTATTTTATTGATTTTTGCTCGGTAAATCAATCATTTTATTTGATATTTTATTCTTTAAATTTTCAAAACATCAAAATGGAACTCTACAAACTCGTATATAAATAATCTATCTCTCATGTTTTATAAACCCTAATTTATATAACTTCATTTCTAAAATAATAAATTATCAAAATATATTTTTCACAATGAGCCATTTTCTGTTTACAGCCAAACATTTTGGGACATATCTAAATGATTTACAAATATATCTATAATTAAATTGCAAAATATAAAATTATGTGAAATCATTCAACTAATGCACTTTTTTTCGATTGGATATTGAATTGGGAATGAAAATGTCCAGTTTTATTTGATAATAATTCTGAATATGATTTCGAACGAAAAAGAAGAAGGAAGGAAAGAGCAGTAGATATAACAAATAAATACTTAATCATTTTTATAATCACACACAATTAAGAATTAAAATCGGAAATAAAATTACAACCATCTATATTCTTGGCTCAAATCAATAACCTCCTGCTCTTGTGCAGCGAGCTTATGATTGTACTCATTGACATGCATAGTCAATATGTTAAGTTCTTCGACTAAAACATCCAATGTCATTTCTCCAAGATTTAAGTGCTCTGGAGGTACTGTAATGGCTGAACCCTTCGGGAAAACGATGTTTGGAGTCTTTGGAGGCTTTGGTGTTGGCCAGAAAATAACAACACCATTTGAATCTGCTGTAGCAAAGTGTTTTCCTGTATGTGACCACGCGCAATAGATAATTGGGTTCTCGTGGCCCTGGAATGTGAACAAGACGTTGTTCCTCTGAACATCATAAATAATTTCATCTTTTTGATGTGCTGTGCAAAGAATGAGTGGTTTCGTGGGATGAAGCTTTGCCATGAACGGAGCGGCCTTGAATGGATGTGCAATGACGTTTTCTGGGTTCCTGATATCGAAGAGACCGAGATGTCCTCTTTCTGTTAATACAAGGAAAGTGCGGCCTGTTGCATCGATGTCAATGCTCTTAATTGGATCTCTGTGCGTCTGAGACATGTGGAAGTCCCAAACTGGGCCCTTTTCTGGTTCTGTGAAGTCCCACAACAAAATTGTGCCTGAAGCGTCACCGGAAATAGCAATTTTTCCTCTCTGGTCGAACGAACAGGCAGTAACTTGGCTCAAATGTGCTGTGAATGATGTGATAAACTTGAGATTTTGGTCCCATAATTTGATGATTTTATCGTTTGCTGCAGTCATGACGCAGCCAGTCTGGTAATGAATGTCCATGTCATTGATTGGTGCTGTGTGACCTTGGTAAATTGCTACAGGATCAGCGTTGTGGGTTTTCCATAATGCAATCTTGCCTTCGAATGAAGCACCGATGATAGAATCACCAGCAGCAGATACAACACCTCTCACTGGTGAAAATCCTTCAGCTTGGAAAGCAAATGGCCTTTTCTCGCGATCCAATGAATACATCAACAAGCCAGAAGCTTTAGATGCAACAAGTAATTTCTTTTGAACAGGGTGAAAGTAAAGAGATGTGATATCTTTTGATGGGACTTGAAAATACGTTTGTTTAAGCGTCATTTATTTATTGTACGTTTAAAAATTCTTTCATGTCAATTTTATTATATTTGTCAAATAAAATCAAATCTGACAAATAATTCTCATTTTGTCATTTTGTCAAATTCGATGAAAATGTGTCAAAATAATTATAAAATGTCAAGTAAATTTTGTAAAATGACAAAATTAAGTGACGATTAATTTATTCGTTATATGAGCAAGCAGCCCGCGAAACTCAAGCCCAGCGAGATGACGAAGGGTGAGCAGAAGCAGGAAGCGGCCAAAGAAAAAGCGGAAAGCTCCAAAGATGTCAAAAAGGATAAACCACGCGTTTTAACTGAACTTAGAAATGATATTTCCTTAAATCAGGACTATATTAATGTTCAAAACCTCGAAAAGTCTACCATTCAGAGAATAGAAAACGAAATCAAAGAAGCAGCGAACTCAAATCGTACAACAAACAGTTTAATCTTGAATTCAATCATCGAACTCAAGAAAAATCTTAAAAATATCAAGACTGAAATAAAGAGTGTCGAACAGTCAATTGAAAATGCAAAGAAAGAACACGAAAAAACAACCACAGAGTTAACAAACGATTTCAATCAAAAGAAAGAAGTGATTTTGAAAGAAACTAAAGAAGTAGAAGACCAGCTTAACCACTATGCTGAGTGGCAGCGCCAAGCAGACTCTTATAAGACACATTTATCAGAACTTAAATCTAAAATTCACCAAAATCGTGTGAATTGCAGTGAAAACGTTGCCTACTACAGACGTGTTTCACAAGTCAAAATCGAAAAGCATCGTGTTGACCTTGCAGAAGCTATCAGAAAAGCGCGTGCTGAGTCATTAAGATTAAGATCTGATGATATCAGTCCACAGTCAACAACGTTCCTCACACAGTCAGAGCAACAAGTACAGAACCTCGCACAGCAGTTAGAGTCCAGCCAGCACCTCGCTGAAGTCAATGAGACTATAGAAGAAGATAACATGAGTATGCAGCAGGAAATCTCGAGATTGCAAAAGAAGACAGATAGACTTCGTGACCAGGAAGAAAAACAATTAAATGTTATCGCAAAACTTAAAGCAATCAAGAAAGAGTTCGAAGATAAAGAGAAACAAGAGCAACAGGAAAAGATTCGTCGCGAACAAGAACGCAAGATGGAACAGCAGAGAATAGAAGCAGCTGAAGAAGCAAGAAAGAAGATTCCTCCAAAACCGGAGTTCAAGATGTCACAAGAACAAGAAAGTTTCTTGACATTCTTGAACGAATGTGCTACAACAGTTAGATCAGTTCTCAAACAGTTACTTGGTGGATCTGATAAGATTGTTGTTAGTGCTAAAGATGATCGCTTTGAAGCTCCTAAACTCACTGCAATGATCAATGAAATTAAGGATATGACTGCAAAATTGGATTCTGCTCCAAAGGCAGAATTCAAGGAAAAGAGGCCAATATTGACACCGGCTGCAGCTTATTTCGCTTTCTCTGCTCCATTCGATGATGCAGACGATTATATTAAATCCGAAAATTGGTCTTTCTCTAAGTACGAGCCGATCAAACAACAGACAGTCAAGAAGTCACAGCCTAAGATTGTCAGAATCAAGACTGGAACTAAGACTCCAATTTAAAATTTTATTAGTGTATTTGTTATTTGTTAAATAAATGTATATTTTTATAGTCTATCCGATATTGTATCGGTTCGTTGCATACAGCAGTCGCTACCATTAAATTGATTTAATATCAAAAATTAAAAGAATGTGAACTTAATCTGTTAAGCACATACACACCAAAGCTATACAGGAAATAACTCCATGTCTTCCAAACTCTTATTTTAGTTATTCGATATATTTAATTTGACGCACAAACATTGCAGTTATGACTTTGTCTATTATAAATTATAATATATAGACACAAGCTATAACATATCTATAAGAAAATTGATCCATTAGTTAAATATATAATCATGACTCGTTGATTTATAGTTATATTATTTTGGATGCGTTTGTGCTAAATATAAAAAGAGCAGCTCTTTAAATCAAAATAATATTTTTGTTCTAAAATATATATCACAAGTAGTAATAGATGGGGGTCCTATGACATATTTTGTAAATCTATATATAGTGGGGACAATAACTAATATATATAGTGGGAAAAACTAAGTTAATGATAAATTTTATTTATTTTTATTCTTACATAAACAGCGGTCAATGTCGAATATCAAAAAATGACAAAATAGATGAAAGAGTGATGAACCCTTCGGGTTCCGGCGCTTCGCGCCTTGATGATGAAGTTCCTGTTTATATTTTAAGATTTAAAGGTAAACAATATTATAGAATGATAAATCCTGAGTACATAAAACATATACGTAAAATTTGATGTTTTAAGTTAATTTATAAGTTGATGTACTTATTTACTCCCCTTGTTTACGTAAAATTTGATGTTTTAAGTCAATTTTTTATGTGGCCCAGGTGGACCGAGTGGACCAGGTCCAAAAATCGTATTGAAAAAGTCTGACAACATGACATTTTGACAACATTTGGAGGTATGAACAAAAATAAAGTTAATTTTTTGAATAAT
>JALKBU010000903.1:0-21203 GCA_023091735.1 Trichomonas tenax
TGGACGAATACCATGTTTTTTGCCCAAATCTCAGATATCATATATAAATAATCAAATATTTGTATAACTATATATAGGATATGCAAGCTATTGGAATGTAAGTTAAATGTATGAGTTCAAATGCTTTACATCTATAAAATATTCGATATGAGATTTTAAATTTCGGCCTAAAATGTGAAAATTTCACAATAATCTTTAGATCTATATGACACATATAATATATATACTAAAAGCAGAGTAAATTAGTTTTTTTAAAGCCAAATAACCTTGAAATGTAAAGTGTCAGAATGACAAATGTCGAAACCTTTGATTAATATAATATCAAAAATATTATTTTTGTATTTCTCAAAAGAATTTCGAGTTTTGCTTGTATTTGAAAAGTATTTTTGATTTCGTATTAAAAATAGAATGAATTTTTTTGAGGACTGATATTAATAATAACCACTCTTTTTATAATGAGCATCAAGGAGTTTATTTCTTGTGCTTGGCCTCCTTCTTAGCCTTCTTAGCCTCCCGGAAAGCCTTAAGCTTGTCAGACTTCTCCTTGAAGAGTTCGGCCTTCTTCTCCTCAGCCTTGATAACACGGAACTTGATTTCGTTCTGGACCTTTGGAAGAGCGAAGAGGGCAGCATCGTTGACTTGCTCAACGTTCTCGCCCTTCTTGACCTTGATCAAGCGAGCCTTATAAGCCTTCAGGCGGTCGACGTTCTGCTGGATCATGGCATCCTTAGCATGAGCGCGGCGTGTATCGACAGCGATTCCCTGGAAACGAGCAAGAGCTGGATCGAAGCCAGCGGAAACGAGCTCCTTTGGTGAGAAACCACGGCCGAGGCGTGTCTTCATGTTGTAGCGGACTGTTGGGCAGCGAACGATTGGGCGTAGTGGGCCATCGATTGGGCGTGGAGCAATCTTCTTAGCGCGAAGGTTGCGGGCGTTTCTGCGGCGCTGAGCGCGAGCTGGGTCGTCGAAGTATGTCTTTACGCGGTGGTACCAGTATTTGCGGAGGTGGTCGTTTGGAATCTGGTTGTTCTTGGCAACCATGTTAAAGGAGGGCCAAACCGCTTTTATGGGCGGTTTTCGATATTTTTAAGGATTTGATAATAGAAATGGATTATACATAGTATGTTGATTCTGTGTTTAGAATTTTGGGTAAAAATATTTTCGGGACTCTTCATTTGACGAAAATGTTTACATGGCAGTTTTATTATTTTGTATATTTAGGTTCTATTTATGATTGTCATTTCATATTTTAAATTTGAGATGGAAAATTATACCAATTTTTTTGACATAATAAAATTACATGACAAAATCATTTATTTTATTAGGAATGAAATAAGAACCCCTCCCTCTATCTGAAAAAAATGTCAACGAAACATATACTGAAAAAATTGAAATCAGGATTATACTTTTTTATCCTTAAATTTCCCATTTTTCAAAATCTGAATTGTAAAAATGCATAATTTTGAAAACTAAACAATAAAAACGAATTATTATTGATTTTAGATCTAATGCACTTAAAAAGATTTTTTATTTTGTAAATTTATTTACATGACAAATTTTTGTCAAATTTCAGTATTTTGGCATCTTCCCATGGCTTGATTATATTTTTGAGAACATAATAATTCCATTTTAATTTCATTCATGTTTAATGCCAAGTCAATGCAATCTTTCAGCTTCGTTAATCTTATCAAATATTTTTTTATTTCAACTTGCCATACTCGGAATTTTAATATCGCATTCCTAGTTTTAAAAGGGAAAATCTTCATGCTGCTAGGTATTTATACTTAGGAAATTGAACTAATTTGTCATCTTGAATCCAATCAAAAAATTTTTCAATCATTGAAATTTATTACAAGATCAGATGCAGATACTATTTAAAGCACCTCAAATTACTTGGGAGCTTTGTAATGAAAGTCATGATTTTCATTTTAAACAGAGACCGATTTGTTTATCATTATGACCTGAAAATCATTGATGTTAGCTAATTTAGGAGAATGAGTTGAGAATAATGCCATCTAGCAAAGGCTTCATTAAGACAAAGCTTTAGTTAATTGAGATATCATTGTAATTGGTAAAGCAAGATCATATTTAAGGCCCGACTTGCATGTAAAAGTGACAATTCACCCTAAATTTTTTTGATGATTTTTCCTTCTATTATAATATAGTGGGAGAAAACATCAAAATTTGTTATAAAACAACCTTTGCTTAAAACGATTACTATCAAATTTGGAGTCTAACTGTAAAGGAAAGAGGCTTTAGTTCCTTGAATTTAAAAAAATAGTTTTGCAAATAACATATTAAGTAGATTTTTAGAGAGTTATGTTGCTTTATTAGCTAATAGTACATGTGTGCATGATATTACACAACATTATAGCAAATTTGATTTCATATTAGTAAAATTGAATTAATCGACTTCTTGAAAAACAAAAATTAAAATAATCAAATCAACATGTTTAAAACAACAATACATAATATTAGTTTTCCCTCATATAAATAAGATTTGATAGAAAACTGACTTTTTCTTAATGTCAAACAAATAATATAGCCAATTTAAGTGAAATTATCTATAAATGCGAATATTTAAACAATGTTAGTTTTATTACGAGATTCTCATTTTGATGTATAAATAACTGAGACTAAATCACTCAATAAATACATTATATCTGGATTGTTGTTAGTAGTACTGCTCCTTTGAAAACGATAAAACGCTCTGTTCAGTGTTGAAATACAGCGAAAACTGTCCGCTAAAATAAGGTTATCAATAATGGAGACTTTATTGCTTCATATCTCGGGATATTGTTTAGACTTTCGATCCATCCATACATTGTTCATATATGCATATAGATGCTATGCCCAAAGTTTCAACTCAAAATGTTCTGAAAATAAAGAGTTCCACACCTTGTATGCACCCACTGAAATAAGCATATAAAGCAAAAATTCCGACTGCTGAATGCTCATTTTTTATATCTATATCAGATTATCTTATGAAAAACCAGCTGAACATTGAATAAATTGTTGATTTTCTATTTTTATTAACAAAACAATGTTGAGAGTTAGCAAGCTTACAGTTGGTATCTAAATTGCATAATACATTCGTAAGAGCTCCCGTAGAAACATTTTAATTTTTGAAAAGTTTTATTCCTCATAAATAAATGATTTTTGTTGATAAAATAGATAAAACACATTAAACAAATGTGTTTTATATGCTTATTTTGGCATAAATGTCATTTACAGACAGGTCACTTCTACATTCAAGTGTAGACTTTTTTCAGCATATTTCGACCTTCTGTTTCTCAGCTAAATAATAGGAATTAGAAGATATCTCCTATCTATACACGATCCAAAAAAATATCTAGTTGTGAGCTAACAAAGAAAATCAAGAAAATACCGATCAGGAAGGGCTGTGCGAAATAAGGTTAAAATAATTCATCAGAACTCAAATTTTGCGAATTTTTTTGAGCTGAAAAAAATTATGAAATTATCAAAATCTGATACAGCAGACATCTAGCATATACATAGAAGTAGCATGGTATATAAAATCTTTTTATTCAAATTCACACCAGGTTTCTCTAAGCTTCCTGCAAAAGTAAAATTTCATCTCATAAGGTTATATTTTTGAATAGTTTACATCAGATGCAAGTCGGGCCTAAATTATGAATTTTAAAGTATAAGTTTTACTATAGGGTGTGCAAGGGCGTGTTTAGCGCAGAAAGATAGAGAATGAGTTGAAATGTTATAATAACATCATTATAAACCCCATCAAATTAAGCATTATAGCTATGGTTTGAAGTTTCTATTTCGATTATAAGTCACTCAAATATCACAATTTTGACATCCGTCATTTTTGCACAATTTGGGTATCAAAATTTTTCTTGCCTGAATATCGTGACCAATAACAAAGTACAGATCAATTTAAGCATATGCATAGATAGGCCGAACGATTCTGAATCGGAATCTATTGAGCAAAATAAAAATCAAGGCTGTATAACTTGAATAAAAGAGAAACCGAATTTTTTTTTTTGAAATTTCAAAAAAAAAGTGAAAACACTTTCATCATTTGTCATGATGTCATATTGTGTTCACAATCAACTACAATCTATATAATGTTAATATCCAATAAGTATATATCTTATTTATATATATTATATCGTTGTTTTCCTTCATAATATCTGATCAGATCAAAATAAAAAATTACGTCATCTTTTTCAAATTTGTAATTAAAATGCTGTTTTGACCATATACATCAAAATTGACTTCATTCAATTGCAGATAGTAATAGACCATAAACTATAGATCCGTTGTGTCCCTAAGGAAAGTAATTGGCACATCTCAGTAATTAATGTAAAAGCAAATATTCGATGGAAATCAAATTTTTGTCAAAAAATTGTGTTTGCGGAGAAAACATGTCTTTCGAGATTCAGATTTGCTCCAATCTTTCTGCGCTAAACACAACTTTGCTCACCCTATATATTTAGGTTTCACACGACACTGCTGTATCGCGATATCAATAAGTGTTTGAAAAACAATTTTAACTTCGTTATAAACAGCATACATTTGTAGTATATATATATGGCATCCAATAGAATGATTCAAATTGAAATAATCAGGAGTTACTCATGGTTTTATAAATAAAGTCGCTATATTGATCAATTTTAAATCGACCTCCAAAATTTATCAGCAAGAAAATTAAAATGTTCAATTTTCAGAGAAATAATTTGAATACGAATATAATAAAGGACTATAGAGGAATTATGGTATGCATTATTCATCAGCCTGAGATTTTTCTATTAATGTATTATCAACTAATTTTGGTGTTGAAAATTTTCGCTGCATTTTAAAATCATTTATCTTGATCTTCGTTGAATTAACAATTAAGACAATAATATCCAATGGATCCTTATTCCATAATGTATTACTGTCATTGTTTAAGTTTGAATCATATACGTATATTATCCCATATATGTATCTGAGTATATGCATATGGTTAGCCTGTGAACCCCGTTTAATATTTCCATTAGCCGTCACTTTTATAAAATGAAGATCGTTCATTTTATCAGAGCAGGAAAGTTATCAGGAAACAACACACATAAAAAACGAATTTCCAATACAATGCAAACAGTTATTTCTAATATAAATCAATATTATATATCTTGAAACAAATTTGTTTTATATTATACTATTCTTATCATGATAACATTGATATATCCATTTGCTATGAACTACATTGTGTTAGGCCTTTATTACTATACTTATTTCCTCGATTGAAATCTGATATTATTTATATTTGTTCCTACGAGATCAGAAGCATTATAAACATTATCAAAACAATCAAGCAAATGCGAATACCTATAATTATTGATTCATAATCACATAATCATTGAACAAATTTTGAAAGAAATAAAAGAATATTAAACAAACTCACTATAATATGGAAACAGTACACACACCTATCGGATATAATTAATCTACAATATAAATCACTAATACATTAAAATTCATTCAATGTTTTTTAATTATATTTATCTTGGCAACCAATCACAATAAACACAATGAAATAGAAATAAAAACTAATAGAATAAGAAATCTATATCATCTATTTCAGCTAAACACGATAATTGGTTGGCTGAATAAAAATATCTTCTGAATTTTAGAATAAAAATATATTTTAAGCATTGAATACACAAATACTAACTGTTGTTAGAACATACATGAATACAAAATGGTCAGATACCCTCTTGAGCTCGAAATGCATATTTGCAAAAAATAGTGTTTAACGTAGGATTCATTGATACACATCTCAATGTTACTATATTATTTTAAATTATATGCTCTGAAACATTGAACGCATAAATCAGTGTGTATAAAAAGATAATTTTTCTAATTCTTCCAAACTGCAAAAAATTTGAAAATAAATGTAAGGGACATCAATCTCTCTGGCAGTACACACCAGTAATCATAGTGAAATGATGAATGAAGAAGGTTTTTGAAAAAAATAATCGTCGTCTGATGCATCAAAAAAAAAAAAAAAAATGGAAAAAGTAAAAAATTGAGTGGAAAACAATCGTTGTTTCCACTTTTTTACCCGCGAGATGCACCCGTTATTAATATTCATGCAATATTACGTTTATTTCATTTTTACGTTCTTACATTAACTTTTAACAACTTTTCATTCATTGTTCTACTTATAACTTAAAATATGATGTAGATGAATCACCATCTCAGAATCAATACTCATGAAGCATGGAACGACTTTTATCCCAAAATCAATTTTAATCAAGAAATCTCGACATTTTCCGGTCCAGATAGAATAGAACTTAGTGCAAATAATCAGTACTATATCCATGATGTTATATTTACAAAATTACAAAACAGAGCAATTTATTCTTCTTCTTCAACATCGTCTCAAACATTGCTTCTTTTAGAACAATCATTATATTCACCAACTTTCATTTTCAAATAGCAAAGAGAATTTTCAAGGATTATTTTTCCATGAATGTGGAAAACATAATGTTAAATTTTTTTAATATTTCAAAATGTCAAACACGTTGGAATTCATGCCTTTTTTAACAATATATCTATTTTATCACCTATTTTTTATAATAACCAGCCAATTCTTATCAAGGAATTTCATGCTCTGGTTTAAATCAATTCACGACAAAAATATTTCAATGTAATATTACAGAAATGCGGCTCTGGTTATGGAATAACATATTTTAATGATGGATCAGGGTTAGTTGATTCAAATGTTATTAAAGATAATAATTCAGGAGATAAAATATTATTTTTTTATCAAATATGAAATGTGTTATTGTCATAAATTCATATCTCAATAATCCAGATGCACCAACAACAGGAAGTATCACCATTCAAGATCCAATATCTGATAGTAATGAAATTCCGTTAAATCTTTATTCAACAGCAAATTGTAAAGGAAAATAAGTTCTAGTTGTTCAAATTCATTGGTACGTTGATTACACAAAATTCGCAGTTGCATTCTGCGAAACATTCAACAACAAGTTCGACAATAGTGTTTTATGTTATGCACTTGTCAACTCATGCATCTCTCTTCTGATGTATTTTTAATATTTAAAATATTATCATACAAACAATAAACATTTATATTAATGTCGTGCTACCGGAACGTATGGTCTTCTGTTGTTCATTTTCTGTATTTGGTGGACTCCGTTCCTCCCATATAACATGAAATCGATTCTCCGAATCTCACTCCTCAATCTCGAGTTCTCTTTGATTAATTTGTCTCTGTCTGTCTCGAGGCGAGAGAGAATTTTCTTTATTTTGTGAAGTTTCGTCTTCTCTTCCTTCTCTCGCTCGTTGTACTTGAACATGTGTGTAGCGATGTCGCTGTTGTTCAGTTTGTCGAGCTGGTTGACGAGCTGATCGACAGACTCTTGCGCTCTCTTGCTCTCCTTGATCTCGTTGACGTTGCAGTCTGTGATCTTCGTCTTGTACTCGAATATCCTCTTCTTCACAATATTTATCTTCTCCTTCAGAGATTCCAAGTTCTGGATCTCACTCACACGTATCTCGTTTAGTTTCGAAACGTTGTTTGCGCGCTGCATCAACATCAAATCGTCTGTCTTCGCTGCAGTCTTTTCGTTCCTCACTGCGTTCTTGTGCGCGAGTTCAATCGCTTCTTCGAGTCTCGCTTGGTTCATCTCACGCGATTCTTCTAAATAAGACTGCGCAAAATCGATTTGATGCCGCAAATCGATCTCTCGCTGTCTGTAATTCTCGATCATGCTTTTGTATTCAACGAGTCTTTTCTCGATCATTTCATTTTTCGATGCCTCTTTTTGCTGCAGAACTTTCTCTGCCATGTTGTGTATTCTATCGATCGACGTCGAAATTACTTCGACAGATGTTTGTCGACCTTCATTTTTCAATTTCATAGGTTTTTGTTTCTCTTCTTTCATTTTCTGCTCATATTCTGTCTGTATCTTCTGTATATTCGCTTGATGATCCGCTCTCATCTTGCTTATTTGTTCTGTGTGCGATTTGTATAATTTAATTCTTAAAGAAACTCTTTTTGCTGAATATGATTGAATCGAATCTCTTAATTTTGATGTTCTCTCGTTGTATATCTTATTAACTTTGACGAAATGATTCTCTGTTGCTTGAATTTGCTTCAATAATGTGAAATGTTCTTCTTTTAAGCGACTTATTTCCTCATCCTGAAGTACCAGAATCTGTTTCCGTTCAAAAACTGCTTTTTCTGTCTTTCTTTGATCCAATAATTCAATATTTTCTTTCTTTTTCATTTTTAGAATAAACGTACATTTTTTATTTTGATTTTCTCTTTGAATATAAGATCTGCACAATATGAAAACACTAAATATCAAAAAATCAAGTCTTGATTCTAATTTTTTAAAAATAGGAAAAATATTTTTTGTTTTTAACTCTAATGTCAGTTAATTTCTTCAAATACATTTCAATTAAAGCTTAAATCCAAACTCCCAGGCTTCGATTCTTAATTTTGCATTATCATAATTAATATCGCCTCTGTAAGTTTTAGATTAAAATACACTCTTGAGGTCCAATCCATTGGCTGAATTAATGAAAATATATAATAAAAATTTATCAAAGATTAAATTTAACTTTAATAAGTTAACGGTTAAAATACTGCTTTGAAATCTAATCATTTGGTTCAACCAACAAAGTTAAAAAAGAAAATATATATTTTGTTTGAATAATAATTAACATGATAATTCAAATTTAGACTTATGCTAATATTTAAATTGTTGCAAAATGATGATTTTCGATCCTTATGGTTGACTAAAACATAATATTTTATCAACAAAATTATAATCTAAAAATTAGGGCTTCACATTAGAGATTTCGCTATTCATAATCAATGTAAATTCAAATTTGGGATGGTTGAAAACGAAATATAAGAAATCAAATCTCGCACTATCAAAACGATGATTTTTGCTGACTAATTATAATCAAAATCATCGATTTTCAGGTAACCCGTCATGTTTAGGCTGGAAATTAATCAATTTAGATCGAAAATTAAATTTACATCGAAATATCGCAAAAAATCTTACTGGATAAGTCAAATTAACACACGTTTAGTATTTCTTAAGATTAATAAACATTGAGTAAGTTCTCACATAACTGATTAACAAAATCAATCAAATATTGATTTGAACAATATTCAATTGGCTGCTCCTCCTGTCCAAGCTGTGCAAACTATGGATGGGCTAATATTTCTTCGCAATCTGGGCGATATTCCGGCTCAATTGCGAGCATCTGTGAAATTAAGTCGCGTAATAATTCACTTTGTTTGTCATCGAAAATGATGTTTCCTGAGTAGATTTGGTTCTTCGCTGTCTCCGATATTTGTTCCGGGGGCAATTTGTCTTCGATAACCCACGGCAAATGGTTGCTATTCATGGCGTAGAGACAAATTCCTGCGGACCAAATGTCGGCCTTCATGCCGTCATAGTGTTGGCCATTTAATATCTCAGGAGGAACATATACAAAAGTTCCGCATGTTGTTGTGAGGTAAATGTTTTCCTGCTGGATCTTACAGAGGCCGAAATCGCTCAACTTGGCCCTGCCATCAGCGGTGATAAGGATATTTTTCAAAGTTACGTCGCGATGCACAACAGCCATATTTTTTTATGGATGTAAGCAATAGCGTCCACGACTTGTTTGAAGTAAATTGCAGCTTCATATTCTCTAATGCCATTATGCAGTTGGACAACTTGCTCTAAATTGCCGTATGTCGAGTATTCTAAAATGATATAAAAGTATTTGTCGTCAATCTGGAGATCGTGAAGGCGAATGATGCCGGGATGGGCCATGCGAGAGTGGATGACGAGTTCGTTTTTGTAGTTTTCGAGTAATTTTTGGTTCTGACGAATTGTTAAATTCACAACTTTGCAGGCAAATACTTCGTTGGTCTCGCGATTGATGCATTTGTAGACGTTAGCGAAGGATCCTTAGTCAGTGAATTCAACGAGTTGGTAGGGCCCGATCTGATGCATTTAGAAAGTTTTAATATCATTGAAAAGAGCGCAATTTTCTCCACAAATTTCAATTCTTTTGTATTTAGGATTAAGTTTTAGAGATAAGTTTATACTTAAAATATGGTGAAAGTTCTCAGTTAATTGAAAAAGTGCTTCAGGATTGAGAAGAAACTGAAAAAGTGAGAATTGACTTGATTAAAACAATTTCGAAATTAGCGAAAATATAGACTGTTCTCGATTTGTTAAGCCTATATTTTCAATTTGAAGCAAATTTAAGTTGTTAAATTGATTTTGAAACTGTAAATTAATGAGCTATTTTCTTGAAAATTCATGTGTTACTCACGATTAAGAATATAAATTGTCTTAAATTTTTTCCTGATGACATTCAAATCGAAATTATCGAAATTATAATTTTTATATACAATGCAAAAGCGATATTTTATGGTTTCGATGAATTTTGAGTCATTACCATTGATTTTCGACCTTTGCACCCACTCTGAAAACAAAAATGTTGATTTTTTGGGTTTAGATAAGAAATTTTCGATTTTAAATCAGCCAATAATATAGATCTGTAATGTACCTATTAAAATATTTATTTGCATTTTCATAAAATTCTTTTTTTTTTTTGCCCAAAAATGAAAAAAATTTAAAAAATTGTGTAGTGCAAATGTTGAAAATTTAGGGTAATTTAAATTTTTAAGGAATCTCGATTGACTCTACGCATGTCGACTTCCATGAAAATTCACGCCTGTAATACATATAGTGTTTGACACCAAAAAATATTTAGGGCGAGTAACCCTGCTGATGTCCGCATAAATTATTCAATTTTGAATAAATAGTTTAACTTCGAGAGGAAAACTTGAAATCTCTTAAACACAATTCATTTAAAATCGAAACACATTTTTTTGTGAAGTAAATTTCGCTCAATGAATCCTTTTACTCCTCCTCTACATACTGCAATGAAACTGGAACGGCATTGTAAATTTTGATGAGGTTAGTTTTTATTGTTTTTCATTAGTTTCGGTCAAAATTTATCATTAACCTCACACAAATGAATTCGAATTTAGAACAGAATTCCGAATTTGAGGAATTATTTGAGATACCAATAAAATATTGTACCGACAACTAACAAAAAAGAAGATGCAAATCGCACAGGTTGGAGAAGTAATAAACAAACAAACTTTATTTAGTAAGGACAGAGTCTCTTTCATAATCAACAGTTTCGGAATCTGCGTATTCTTGGGCTTGCGTTAAGTTCTGCATGCTATCTTCCATGTTTACAATCATAGAACCGTTGAGAATTGAATTATCATTTACATTTTTGACTAATAATGATTTTCGTTTCCTTGGTGGTAAAAATTCACTTGAAACAGTATCCATAGACATATCCATCAAGTTCTTAATAGATCTGTTAGTAGAAACACGTCTCAATTTCTTCGATTGCGATTCTTCATTAATGAATGTTGATGCTTGATCTTCATCCATTGGTTGGCCCCAACTTTCGGAGTCTGCTAACATATTAGATTCATCCTGCTTCTTGAGGCTATCGAAAAACTCTTGAGGGGTCTCTGTAAGATTGTTCCATGCCTTAGGAATTGGCTTAGATTTGTTTTCGAGGAATGGAGAAACAAATTGTTTCTTCTTTGGTGACAATATTTCCATTGGATCGCCTTTAACTACTTCATCTGGTTTTGGAGGGATGAATATTATATCATCATCGCTGCTATCTTCAATAATTGGTGTTCTAGGAAGATCTCTAAATATTTGGTTTAAATCTTCTCTACATTCTACTTTCTTTGGTTCTGTTGGACGTGATGGAATCGGCTCTTGGTCAACGAATGTTGTAGTACTCGCGTAATCGTCACCAATCGATCTTTCTTGATATGTATCTGTGTTCTCATTGATTTCGAATGCTTTACCTTCGATTTTTAGACCTGAATTGGTTATAGGTGGTGAATCCTGACTAAATTCATAAGCAACTGAATCGCTAATCTCGATTTGAATTGAATTTTTAATATTTTGTTCATCAAAGTGCGGAGATCTGTCTTGATTTATTTGCACTGGTTTCGGTTTTCTCTGTGGTGATGAATAAACCATTGAACTCGCAACAGAATTCTGTAAGGAATTTGGATAGGGTTGTAAATTGTTGAAATATTTCTTGTACGTCTGTAATTCCTGTAAGAAAACTTCTATATCTGATTCAACATTGATTTCTTCATCATCTTCAGATGAGGAATTATATATCTTAGGATCTGGCAAGTCTTCATCTGAATCAGAGTTATCAATGCTTATTATTGGCATCCTGGCCATATTTTTACTATTCGATGCAGTAAAATTTTTTCTTGATTTATTTGGAGTTGAGTTTGTTGAGTAAGAATTACTACAAACACTCCCCTGTCCATCGCTTATTGATCTGAGAAATTGATACTCACTCTTTAATCTATTTAAAGAAGATTGTGAATTCTGTGGTGTAATTGTTGAATTTCTACTCACATTGTTTCGTGAGAATCTACTGGAGGCTGAAGAGATTTGGCTGGCATTGTCGTTTCTACTCGATCGAATTGATGAGCTGCGAAAATTCGATCTCATATAAAAATAAATTGTAAATTTTGTTTTACCGTCTAAACCAAATATCCATACTCTCAATGTGCTAAAAATTACTTTTTCAAAATAAACTTTGCGCAAAAAATGTAATTTGTTTAAAACGATTCGTGTTTTATTGCGATACGACGTTGTTAATGTTGTATTTTGATAATATACCTAAATGACTTAAGATGGATTATGTCTGTTTTGTCAAATAAAGTCGATATTTATAACAATCTAATATTGATAGTTTATATATAAAAACACCCAACCAGTTGACATAAAGGAAGATTGGATGTGAACGATGCAAGCAGAGGCTTTGTTTCTTAATAATAAAACAAAATCTAATATAATATTAAGAGTATTAATAGATGAATTCATGGTTATAATTTATAACAGCACATGCGAAAAAGGTCACTTACGCATCATTTGGAAAAACTTGTCGGCTTCGTTAAGAGATTGGAAATGAGTGAGCGCACGCGAGTGCTCACGTGTATACTCACCCTGCATACGTAGATTGAAGTACGGAGGAAGAACTTGTTGAGATTGCGTGTGAATAAGTGCTCTTGGTTCTGGGGTTTGAGATTCAGGTTCAACATCTGCAGAAACGGCATCGAGATCGAGTGTAGATTCGGCCCATTGTATGCATTCGTCTATCTTGCCATCTTTAATAAAATTACCGTATTTTTTGACCATTGCGCCATTCCAATGGTGATACAGTGACGAATCGCTGCGTTGACTTCCAGTAAACTTACGATAGAGTTGCCAGAAAGACCAGGGAATTTTTAGTGAAACATTTTTACCTAAATAAAGTCGCATTGCTTTGAGAATTGATATATCTTCCATCACTGAGAACGTTGTAGGCTTTCCTTTTATTATCTTAGGCAACAAAGGTATCGAATTCTGGTGTGAAATCGGCGGTTGATAATAATACTCTTCCATTTGGACAGGCTGCTGCTGCCCTAAGTCCACAGAAAGCAGCGGCATTCCGGCCGCAAGTGAAGAAATAGGAGGCAGCAACTGCTTCGTTGGTTGTGTCGCCATATTTCTAATATAAATAAAATAAATTTTACACAAAAATAATTTTTCATTCTCATTAATATTACCACATATAAAGGGAAATCGAAAAATTGAAAAGTTTACGAAATTTATTTTCATATTTATTTGTATCTATATAATAAATAATCGAAAATGAAAATGAAAGATTTGAGAGGTTTATAAAATGTTATTTTTAAAATTTTTTTCAAAACCATTTTATTTTTGTATATCCATTTATATCAATAATAATATTTCCAAAAATTGACGCTGATTTTTGTTTGAGCTTTTCTATTATGCTTAGAATCATACAAAGGTCAAAAATAAACAGAAAAAGTCAAAATATAATTCTAAAGAATAAAATAAAATATTTTTCCTATTGTGAGGGAAAATAGATTTTTAGAAATATTTCTTAGAATTACAAAGAACGGATAAGAAATTATTATTGCTTTATGTATTAATGAATGATTTTACGTTCATTTTAATAAGATTGAATTTTCTTTAATGAAACAAAAGCCTTATTGGTGATATATTTATATCAATAACAAAAGCAGGCTGTTTATTAATAAATTATTGAGAAATAAAATTCCATTGTTTTTTGAAATGATTTTTGATAATTCATCTGCTGTAGTTATATCATATTTTATTTCAATAAAAATATTTATCATCCAATATAACCTTATTTTTACAAGTCAACCTTTTTGCCTAAGATATCGATCGTATAATAAGCAGCATGTAATGCGATGGAATATCATAAGATAAAAAGAGAATGATAGGCTATTTTCGTTATTAAAAAGGTGTTGAAACTTCACTTGGCTGAGCTAAATGCTATAAAATTTTAATGGTTGACAAGGCATGATATGTGGATGCTATAGCAAGGAGATCTAGGAAAACTTTCTGCTACCAAACAAGTTATAAATTTTGAAACAATATTAAATACCTAAAATAATCAGGAGAATTTACATGTCAGAATTGTGTAACTGTTAGGTAAACTTATTTTCCAATATTAGGTTCGAGTTTAGAAAGCATCCGTTTTTTATTTAATATTAAATTTTTGTTTTTCATTTAAAAAAAATCATTTTTAGGCAAGTAAAAAACATCACCAAGTCGGATGTAGACCAAATAAATGACATACCCGATCCCTATATATTATATAATTTATTCTTACTTAAAAGAAGTGATAACACTGCATTGCATCAACCCCGATGCAGTAGATATTATCTTGGTGATGTGGGTAAGAGATGGAATCAAAAAAATTCTAAAACTTTTGTTGGATGCAGCAAAATGCATTTGATGTTGTGCTTAATTGGTGCAAAGTGACGGTAATAAGTCCTAATATAGGGTATAGCGTCCAAAAAAATCGAAGGCCTTCATAAGCTATGGAGGAGCGAACGAAGATCAAGAAACAACAATCGAGAGTTATTTGTTTGTATCTATAACTATGCTTATCTTTTTTTGAAAATTAAATTACACAAAATATCAAAAATTATATTTTTGTGTTTTCTGTCACATGAGGCGAAAAGCTATCAATAACCCGTCGTGCATCTTCTTTGGTAATTGCTTTGTTTGTCGTTGTATTAATATTATATGATTTTCGATATTTTTCTACAGGCTCTGACACGGTTTTCATTTATTTGAGACATCTTATTCGCTCGACTCAGTTTTGCAGCCCTATAGGCCGCCATCAGCGATGTTAAAAAGGTAGTGATTTGAATTTCAAATCTAGAATTGTTTAAGGGTCTGCTATGGCCAAACTTCCTGTATCGTCCTTCACTTTTTTGGTGTATTTTTAACTTTTTAGGTACAAGAAAATGTTAATAAATCACCAACAAACAACTTTCTTGATTTTGCTTCCTCTCATGCTAAGGATTAATTGCTTGGAGTATCGCAGCTCAATTTCAACTTTTTAATTATAATATTAATAATCAGCAGGGTTTTTGATAACCTTTAAGACACTATATCTCCATAGAGAAGCAATATAGTATAGTTACACCAGTAAAAATATATAGTATATATAGTTAGGTATATATGTATATATGTGCCATTAAATGTTAATCAAGATTCACAAATTTAGATTAACATTAATTACTTCGAGTGTATGTATTTCCAGAAAATAGTAAAAATAATTAAAATTACCATATGGTAACACGACATTGAACCATTGTATATATATATATACTTATATTATAAAATATATATCCATTACTGTGATGTATATGTGTTTATATGAGTTACCAAATTAACACATATATATAGTGAAATAGACTATCAGAAACAAGTACAATAGTTTTTTGTTTAAATATAACTATAAATTTATATGGATAGTATTTAGAGGTTGAAAAATGGTATAATATGCATCACCTAACATTCCTTCATGATAGTGAATTTTCAAAATTAGAGGTTGAACTAGAGGTTGAAAGCTGATAATATAATTTCACTTATGACGAAGTGGATTTGTATATCAACATCTGTTCTCTAATGAAATGTGTCAACAAAGTCATCCAATACTATTGCAAAAGATGTTTCATTGCCCTGAACGTCGAATCATAGGACAATACATTCGTTCAACTTTTCTACTGCATCGCTGGCCCTGTCATCAACATCAACAACATGTCGAACTTCCAGCTGTTTCTTACGCATTCGGATCAGAGTCAGCAGATACAATTTACGACTTCTTGCTCATCGACATCAAAGAGTAGTGCTCATACCACGACGTTGTCACACATTATGGACGTTTTCGCGACATCGATATTTGTGACAATGTCTTCGTCAACCTTCAGCTAAACAGACAATGCCACATTGAAATCTTTTCATGGATCGCAAATGGCTATTAGCAGCATTTTTCATACACATTCAATGGCCCGAAGATCGACAGTCTCCACATTGTCACATTCTAAGCGAATTACAACTTGGCAGCTTCATCAAAGATCGAACCATACAAATTCAAAGTTGCACGATTGAAAGGTGTTTCGTTCAGGAGTTCATTCACAACGTAAATGAGGCCTCATGATGAGAATATTGTCAAATCTGGACACAAAGATTCATTTTTACACAAGATATGAAACAACAAGAACTCAACTCTTCATTGACGTCTTCACAATCCACAACACGATGACTTCGCAAGGCTTCTCATTCGACTTCAAGCTTCCACAATGTGCGAAGACAGATGATCTCGAAATAATCATCGTCAGCAACACGACAGTAGACACATTGTTAACATTCATGCAAAGAGTTGTTGTCAATGAAAAACATCAGACAAGTTCTCATGTATCGCAAATATTTGATTGGACATCAAAGTATATGATGACACTAAGGCGAATCTCAGATATTCAATCGATGATGATCCAGAGATCAATATGGCAGACATGATCACCTGCAACTCGTTGAATGTCACAACTAGAGCAATTTTGCGTATTCCGAATGTGTTGGACTTAGAAAACTCACTCTTCACATGAGGTTTGTTGATAAACTCAATCTGTCATCGGAAGCCCAGAACAACACATTCTACTATTGCAATTACAACAGCAACTGCAACTCACATGAACTCTCAATCGTTGACATTGAAACAAGAGAAACTGAAAATCAATGGCATTGTCAACAACAAAGACATTAAAGATGATGTGAAAGTCTACATGAGATGCAACATTGGTGAATTCGTTGATTCGAAGCTCCATGTCAGACAAAAAAAATCAGGCAACATCTCTGTCGATGTTAATAAGAAATAAGGAATCCACTCTATCACATTCCACGTAAAGGACAGTAACAACATAACATCCGAAGATGTGACTTTTAGCATCAAGCTCGTCAAGCACGAAGTCAAATATCCAACATGCACTCAATTAATTCAAATGCCTTTGAGACTTCCACAGAACTTCTATGGAACGAGAATGACAACATTCGTTATGATATACATCACAAAGATCACAACAGACATCAACGGAGATCGATACACAACATTAACAGACACATAGATAGAGATCTAACATCCACACTCTCATCTGTGAATGAGACAGAGGAAATTGAGATTTTATTCTTCGAAACGAAATTCGGAAAATACATTTTATGGCTTCTCATTGCAGGAATAACTCTGATTATCATTTTTGCGAAGATGCAAACGAAGAATCATCAAAACGAAAGAGATGCAATAAGAGACAATTGTCACGAACAATATCCATCTCTACTCTGGATATAGCGGATGTGAAGACGACCAATTCCACGAAGAGAACGACAAAATCATCGATTCACCAGAAATAAAGAGCGAAAACGAAACAGATTTCGAAACATCTGAAGCATTCATGAGATAAACTCTCTTATCCTATTTTCATCATTATTTCCATCCAAACACGATTTTTTATATTTGGCTGGTCGATATCATGAATTAATTCCGAATTTTCATAAAAAATAAACTAAATATTCTTTGTCTATATCAATGAGAAACATTTGTTTGTTGGTAAAGTGGAAACTGTTCATTTGCAATTCCAACACCAATCGAAGAACCATATCCAGAGACTGACGAAAGAGAATGCGAGAAGAATTAAAAAATGTGTTGAATGAAAAAAGAATGTCGAAAAATTCGTAGAATGAATTTTATTTCGAAGAAATCTTTATTCTGATGAAATTATTGATTTTTGTACTCAAAACATGAAATGTCACAATTTGTGATGTTTTTCGATGAAATTATCACAAAATTGAATCTCTGACGTTTCTTTTGTTCTCCATTGCACTGTGTCTGAACTTTGGAATCGATTCTATGGAGACAATGCTCCACCTTCTGTTTCTAAAGAGAACAAAACTTATAACCCAACAATTGGTTCATTCCACGCCGATTCCGTTTCATTTATTGATCATAAAGCTACTGTCATTGTTTATGGCGATGGTAAAAGCATCAAATCTCTTGTTTCGAATTGTTTTTTCAAAGATATCACCGCAAACAGCGATGGTGGATGCATTAATACATCAGGTTATGCCTTAGGTTCATTTATTGAATACAGAGTTTGTTGTTTTAATTCAAATATTGGAACAAATTTAAATTATGGAGCATTCTGTTACATTTATAAATCAAATGAAAACAAAAATTATTTACTTGAATCATCGATTTCGAAATCAGTTGCTGCAGGTGCCGCAGTTTATTTACACAGTGGCGAAATCTCAACAAGCAATTTGAATGTTTCGTTCAATGAAGCGAAATGGAATACAGCATATGTCATAGACAATGAATCTCCAGGAGTTGTTGCTTCAGTTAATTTCAGCACTTTTTCAAACAATATAAACACTGGAAGTTCTGGAAATGAAGGAGGGATTTTAGCTCATCAATATCAAAATCATTCTTTAGTTCACTGCAACGTCATCAACAACAAAGCGCCTCTTGATGGCCTTATATTTTTTGTTGATGATGAAAATAATGGAATTCTTAATATTGAAAATCTTATTATTTCAGGAAACAGTGCACAATACATATTTAGATGTCTTTCGGGATTTGAAACAATCAATGGTAAATCTATTTTCATTAATGGAGTTCAATTCACTGAATCGCAAAATGGACCAAATGGAGGAAACTATAACATCGTCAATTCTTCATATTTTCCATTGTACTTGGCACATTATTCGACTGCAAAATGCAAAGCATTGATACCTTTAGGCAATGTTGCAATTCAAGGAGAAGACGATTTTCTATGTGAAAAATGTCGATTTTTTCGTATTCAAACTTGTAAATCTAAGATACATTATTCGCTCTTTTTCAGTATCATGTCGTCTAAGAACATTTTTTAGCACATTAATCCAAATCAAACTCGACTAAATAACATCATCTTTTCTGAAACTCATTGATATCAAATAATAACAATTTCCGAACATTGATATCATCCGACATGTTTTTGACTTCATTCTTCTTTGTGATGACAGTCAATAAGTCTGATCCAAAACGGATGTATCGAAACTTTGATAAAATCCTTCAGTGATGGTCCAAGAGAACGACATACATTCTGTGGTATCTCATTGCAGGAATAACTTCAATCATCATTAACGCAATCGCCATAATCATTTTTGTGAAGAAGCACAACGATGAATCATTAGAGAGCATGATTTCAATCGAAATGTAATCAGATACAATGCAACTCTGAACAAACACTGAAACGATGGTTACAAGCGACAACCATCTCTATCACGAATACAGCAGGCGATGACGACCAATTCCATGAAGACTTCCAAGAGAACAACAAAATCATCAATTCACTAGAAATCATAAACGAAATCGAAACAAGCTTCGAATCATCAGAAGCATTCATGCGATAAACTTTCTTGTTCTATTTGCACCATTATTTCCATTCAAACACGATTTTTAAAAGGTCCTCTGTGGCCAAACTTCCTGTATCGTCCTTCACTTTTTTGGTGTATTTTTAACTTATTTAGGTACAAGAAAATGTTAAAAAATCACCAACAAACAACCTTCTTGATTTTGCTTCCTCTCATGCTAAGGATTAATTGCTTGGAGTATCGCAGCTCAATTTCAACTTTTTAATTATAATATTAATAATCAGCGGGAAAATGTGAAATCATTTACCATTTTAATAGCCACTTGAATATATACATGCTAAAATATGCTGATAATTGTAAAGTAGTAAAATAAACAAGCAAATCATAATGAAATTCTGCTGTTTCTTCGCGTTCAATTTGTTTGATGCATTAAACAGTTACTATACCCTATGATAGCTATGTGATTTCAATTAGGGGCTTTGGTATCCATAATAACACGAATTATTACACCTAAATTTATGGATAGCTCTATATTGGTTCTCGGCTTTCGTCCACGTGAATTGATAGCATAACTGTCTCCCCTTACGTTATTTCGTGTAAATGCCCTAAAGCTTTCATATGAGAAGTGTTTTAACTCTCAAATTTGTTTTTAGCGACCAAAATTGGCAAAATTAGCATTATCATTATGTAAATGTTATAATAAACCATATTTTTAAAAGTGGATAAGGTTAAAAATTACATTTTTTCACAATTTATTTGACACTGTTTACATTAATAAAATAGTATATATGATGCAAATTATTTTGACATCGTTTTTATTTTTGAATACTTTATTTTTATTAATCAATAATTTCAGCAAATTCATTGGGAGGCTATAAGTATAATTTGGTGCATCACATTAAAATCATGTAATATGTGCGTGCATCTATGTATATTATCGTCTCCGCAATGATTTCGTGTATTTATAAATTTAGATACTGAACAATTATTCAATTAGGAGCTTGTATTATTTGTAATATGTTACTATGTTGTTGGCAAGTGATATATTTATAATAAATATTGCTATTTACTTAATAATAAGTTGATATCAAATTGTTAATGAAAAATATGAAACAATATTATATATGTTTAACACTACAACTAAGTATGGCATCACATAAGAGTTATATTTGCCCATACATGTTTGATCTGGCTCTGACCCCCAGAGTTGATACGAGTCTATGACAAAAGTGAACACCAAAAAGTGACAGGTGAACCTTAAAGTCACTTTTCATGAATAAACGGTCACTTTTTGTGCGGGCGAATTGTCACCTTTATAAAAAGTGTCATAAATATCTTTGT
>JALKBU010000904.1:0-21172 GCA_023091735.1 Trichomonas tenax
TCTGCTAGATCACCAGGTCATCCTTCACTATAAGGCCACAACTACTCATAATGAAGTCTTCTTTGGCTTCCAACATTGAGTTCAATCCATTTCAACCTATTGACACTTTTCCATTTTTCCCGCGCAATCACGTCACTTTCCTTTATATTTGATATTCTGACTCTATATGTCAAACATAATTTACATGTCAGAAAAGCACGTTGTTCTATTTTGTCCCAGTCCCAAAAATGATGTTTTATTTCTGAAATCTCCAAAATGTTTTCTTATTTTGTCATTTTTCCATTCATTATATCTTACTTTATAAATTTTATCTTTATCTTTACATCTTTCATCATTTCCAATATATTTATAACAAATTATTGATTTAGAGTTTTCATATTCTTCGGCATTCAATACCTCACAATCTTCTTTAATAAATATATGCTTTATGTAATCAGGATTTATCATTCTATAATATTGTTTACCTTTAAATCTTAAAATATAAACAGGTACCCCTTCATCAATAACTCTTTCAACTATTTTATCACACGAAGTGTCTGGCGTAGCCTCACTTTTTATATTCGACATTGTCCGCTGTTTATGTAATAAATAAAAATTAAATAATAAAACAATTAACTTAGTTTTTTCCCACCATATATATTAGTTATTGTCCCCACTATATATAATTACAAAAAATAGTTTAAAACCCCAAAGCATATACTACTATGGTTAGACAAATTTTTGGATTACAATGGAAAATCACACTCTGTATACTACTTCAATAAATCAAATTTGTTCATCATTGTAATTTTATATCGATTAGTCACATTTTAGCATCATTGTGATTTGAAATCAATATATCACGTTTTTCCTTCATTATGACATGAAAACAAACAGCCACATTTGGCCACTCTTAATATATCTCTATTATATTTCAATTGAAATGGAATCTCGAAAAATGTTTTGACACCACCTAATTAATGTTTTATTCATTCATGTTGCTTTTATGTGTTAATTGTAACTGTGTATGAATTTGATGATTAAATTGATATTGCTTGAAGTATTGGAGCAAAGACTCAACTTTCTATTTTGGAGTTATTTTTTGCCAAAAACGTATTTACACGGCAAATTTAAATTTTTTTTATAAATTAATGGATCCGCTGTATAAATCATTAAATTACTTGAGACTCCGCAACTACACGAAGTGCTCCGAAGCATGCAAATCAATACCGACGAATCAACAGAAAGAAAAATGGTATATAATTTGTAAAGCGCGAACAGAGGAGAGCTGGACCGATTTTACTGAGCCAGATGACATAACCGCAACAGATATGGTATTTGACGAAAATGTTGTTGCAAACGTCGCACGCCCAGGAACATCTCTTAGAACCGGCGCTCTTCTGTCTCGTGGATCGAGGCCGATCACCCAAAGCGGACGTCCTGTGAGCGGTTATGCGCACACACGTCCAGAATCATCACGAAAATTAACAGGAAATCCAACAACATCAGCAACTTCAAGATTTAGCAGACTTGCAACAGCATCTCTTGCGTTTTCTGGTGATGAACCAGATATTACTTCGATTAATACAGAAAGATTCGCGAAAACTCCATTCTTATCACGAATTTTAATTGATTATTTACTCCAAAGATTAAGAGATCCAATTCGTGCCATCCAATTAGCTGCAAGTTGTACAAAATTATGCGGTTTCGATGACTGGTGGTGGAAAAACAGACTTGGCGTTTCATATTATATGCTTGGATTAAATCCTGAAGCAGAGGCCCAATTCCGCTCATCACTCACTAATTCTATAAGCATAGAGTCGCGTTTGGAGCTTGCTAAGATATACACTAAGCTCGATCAGCCGATTAAAGCATTATCTGAGTTAACTGTTGGCTTTGATCAGTTTCCACAGGAAATCAGGTTTATCCTTGCACAAGGCCGCATTCGCGATCTCCTTGGAGAATCCAGCGCTGCAAGAGATTTATGGCGTCAAGCTTTGCAGATTGATCAGTCCTGCGTTGAAGCTGCTGCTTCTCTTGGTGCCGCCACATTCTATGAAGACCAGCCGGAGACATCATCCAAGTTTTTCTCGTATTTGAGAAAATTAGGAATTGTTAACACTGCAGTTCTCAATAACATTGCAATTTCAATGCTTTCTTCTGGTGCCCTTGGAAGTGTCGGACCTGCAATTGTTGCAGCTCTCTCAATCGCAACAAATGATGAAGAAAGATCTGATGTTTGGTATAATATCTCTCACATCGCAATCACAGCCGGCGATATGGCATTGACACAGCAGGCGCTTCTTATTTCTACAAGCTTGAATAGCTCCAATGGAGAAGCATTTAACAACCTCGGTTTAATCGAGTTGAAGAAGAAGAACGTTCAAAAAGCTCTTGCTGCTTTCCGCTCTGCCAATGAAGCAAATCCTGAGATGCATGAGCCTTGGTTCAACTGCGCTCTTCTTTATCAGAGGCTTGGACAACTCCAAGAAGCATACCTCGCTGCAGAGCAATCCGTGAAATTATATCCAACATTCACTGATGGCATTGACTTACTTAAGTCCATCGCATCACAGCTCAAGTGATTTATTTGTAATAAAATATGTATGTATTATGTTTTTACATCCTTTATTTTAATGTAAATCAATCTCTTCGTTTGATATTTAATCAACAAACATTCCAATATAAATCAATCTCGTAATTTGCTTTAAATATCAAAGAATATCGCTTTTAAAACAAAATCATATAGCCGCGATTATGCTAACATTGCTCTTTTTGGCTATATTTGGTGTGTGATCGGTTTAAAAAAGCTATAAATTGTGAATATAATATTATCAATATTAAAACAATGATGGATGCCAATTTATGTTTAACTTTGTATTTAAAATTAATGTTGATCATTTGATTTAGTCTAGGATCATTAAATGAGTACAAAATGAAGTGTTGAAGAAATATTTGACGTGTAAAGTAATGAAATATAAAATTCTGACGTGTAAATAAATCAGGGAAAATTGAGAATACCTTTGTAACGGCAAAATTTTCCATGTAAGGACCAAAAATGCCTCTTTGCGTTGCATGGAGTCCACAATCAAAGAATTTTCTTCATTATTTTGAAAGTGAAAAGTTCGGAGAACAACACTTCAAATAAGCCGCCAATGCATCTAATGACACCGAACGAGAAATCACTTCTCAATCTTAAACTGAAGCGTCTCGAATCAAGTTACCAAACAGATGAAAAAGATTCATATTCTTTAATTATCACGCAAAAATCTTTGAAACGATTAAATGTAGACTCTAGACTCAAAGATGATTCGTATTCATCATCAACGAGGCACAATAATTCACCCTGGATCAATGCCGTATTCGACTCTCCTGTTTTATTGAAAATAAGACTCGACTTCTTGACAGCACGAAGAATGATATACACACGCGTGTTTTTCAGGAAATGGAAACAAAGATATATGAAAAAACCTAAATCATATTCAAAAGAATTACCAAAGAAGTTGCGTGTAAGACAACAACACGATGTGAGTGTCGATAGTGAACTTGCTTTTATACGAGAAGAAAAATTAAAACACTCGAAATTGAAACAGGTCAATCCTTACAATGCAAACGATAAGCAAACACAAACATGTTTCGTGTCCGATTCGGATTCATATACTTACGTGACAAAAAGCAAAAACAGCCAAATTAATCAAAATTCAAGTGACGATGACCTCGAATTTGAAGAAACCATTGCAAGAATTAGAAAGAATAGACACAAAAGTACATCGTCATCTTCAAAGAAGAGTCAAAGATCGAGTTCATTGAAAGAAGAAAATAATAACGATGAATACGTCTTCGAAACACCTAAACAAACGGAGAAAAAGCCAAATACAACACCATACGAAGATACAATCAAAAGTGATTTGAATGAAAATTCGTTAAGGAAAATTCAAGGGAATCTTATATCAAGAATGAAGTCAAATAGAAGTGTTAACTATGATGATCTCATGGTTGACTCTTCAGAAGAAGAAACAGATGAATTGAAATTATCTCATATCAAACCAAAAGAAGAAGCAAAACCACCATCTCCAAAGCCATCACCTGCAAAGAAAACACGTAAACCCAAGAGTTCAAAGATTGATTGGGTAAAATCGAGTGAAAGAATGAATAAAACTCAATCTGTTGAAGAAAAGCTTGCAAAGAGGAAATTACTTCACATGATGGCAGCGGAAGAGCCAGAAGTCGAAGAAATGCCTCAGCAGCCAAATAATCCTCATTTAGTTTGGAAACTCAATCCTCCACAAGAATTCCAGAGAAGACCAAAACAAATCAACGAAGATGAAGAACACAATTCTGATGACTCGAAATTACCAATTCCTACTCCAAAACTCTCAGGAATGGAGTTCTATAGAGTTCCAACAGGAGAGAGAATCGAAATAAGTCCAAAAGAGTCAAAAATGGAATTCCAGAGTTTCATCATCAGCGATAATGTAAATGAATCAAAACCATCTCTTTCGATGTCTACAGCAGTTCCAACAGAGAGATTCTCATCAGATGGACGATCCACTCCAACGAAGAAGCACAAGAACAAAGCTGAAATGCAGAATGAAGTCGAAGATTTAGCTTTCAAGAATCATTCAAAGGCCGTTATTAAGCGTCTTGAAAATGAATATTCGCCAAAGAAAGAACATAAATATGATATTTTTGGTCCAATTCCTGATGAAGAAGAATTAAATCCAAAGTCTCCATTAATGCAAATGAACAAGAAAATCAAAGATGAAGAACCACCAAAAGAAGAGTTTTCTGACGTCCCTGATATTGAAAAAGAACTCGCAAAATTATCTTCAAAATACAAAGCAAATGAGTTTTCAGAGCCATCTAAATCAGATAATTCACCATCTTCTAAAACTCCATTCAAAGAAAATCAAACACCACGTCAAGACAAAAAGACATTGCCAACAGATAAATTTATTTCACCTATGAAAGATTCATCGACAAATACATCTTCGCCAACACAAGGAAAGTCTTTTGCATCAGTGACAACACAGTCTGAAGAATTTTCACCACTCAATGACCAAATGCTTCAAGCTGATACTCAAAAGAATTATAACAAATTATCACATAACATCAATAAGTCGAAGAGCGAAAGAATTATTGAAAAACCACCTCCAATCATCACAAACAAGACTCCTATTTCAAATAATAAGTCTTCGCCACTACAGAAAACACCTCAACAAAACAATCCATCTCCATTAAAGTCTAAAGCATCCAATTCACCAGCTTCCATTAACAATAAATCTCCAATAAATCAAAATTCTCCTTCAGTGATAAGCCTAAGTCAGAAATCAGAACAGAAAACACCAGCAAACAAGAATCTGCTTCTCGGAACAGGAGTCGAAGCTGAAGAAGATTGGCATCCAAATTCTCGATACCTTGGATCTCAGCCAAGAAGTCAGAGCATGGAAGTCTTTAATTTCAACATGCAAGCAAAGACTCCTCCACCTAAACAGAAGCTTTCTCCAGGACTTAAGATAAATAACATCGAAGCAGGCCATATCAAGAGTCTTACATCACCAAAGAAGCTTCAAAAATCGAGTGCTACTCAATCATCACCAGAATTTAATCTCAAACCAAAGAAGTCGAAACGTGGAAAGAAGAGAGTTGTCGAAGATGAGGAAGAAGATTTTATTGATCAAAATCCTATCGATCAATACAATAATCTATCAGATCGTCTTTCCAATATCAAAATGGGAGTACAGAAACATAGTGAACCAATTTACTATGCTGCTATTTCTGCAGCAATCAAAGCTCATTCAAAGTCGAAACCAAACTCTCCAATCAAACAGAAAGATGATGATGAGCTGCTCATGTTCCAAGAAAATCCGATTGAAGATTCTCCACTTGCTGGTTTTGCAGCTGAAAGCTTTAACACACCAAAATCAAAACCAAATGATATTTATTCTCCAAATGAAAACAAATCCGTAAAATCAAAATCACCTACAATCTCATCAAATAGCACTACTAAATCTAAGGATTTATTCAACCAGACGAAATCTCCTAAATCAAGCTCTGATACTAAATCACCAAAGGCTTCATTAACTGATTTAAGATCACCTAAATATATAGAAATCACCCTTAAATCTCCAAAATCCTCAGCTTCAGCTATAAAGTCTCCTAAATCAAAGAATTCATTTGACAAAGAAAAGTCACCGAAATCATCTGATTCCAGTAAGAAGGCGAAGGATTCAATAAAAGACAAGAAAACTCCAAAGTCCAAAGATTCATTTGATAAAGATAAATCATCTGATTCCAGTAAAAAGAGAAAACAAAAAGAGAATGATGATTATGGAAATGAAGACGCCGAGATATTTGAAAATAATTTAATAACAGAATCAGAATCTCGTCAGGAATTTGTTCCAGAAATAAAATCGAAGAAAATCGAATATGTTACAAATCCAGTTTTCACATTTGATAAATTTTCTGAGACTAAAATTGATGAATGTGCTCAAACAAGCGAGAAGCCAGATTCAGATTCTGATAATGGCGGATTCATTTTTGTTGGAATTGATGATGATGAAAAGGATCAAGTAAGGAATCACAAGACAAACGGAAAGAGAAGATACATCACAGAAACAGAGGAAGGACAGAAACTTATATTGACAAAAGCCAAGCACAGACTATCAGACTATTTGCAAGTTGATGAAGAAGAGAAGAAAGCTCCAGAAGAATCTCCACTTGTCAACAAGAAGGATACTTCAACACAAGAAAACACAAAACCCGAAAAATATATCGAAATTAAAACAAACGAAAATATTCTTGATGCACCAAAAGCAAGTCCGCCAATTAAGAATGAAAATGAAACTAAGAATACAGAGAAACCGAAGAGAGATGTAAGATTCAAAGCATTCACTCCTTCTGATAACGAGAACAGAATTATGGACAACTTCCCATCATCTGAAGGTGGATTTCCATTATACGATCCAACACCAAAACGCAATCCAAAGAGTAATTTCTCTAATATATCAGACATGTCTGAAGTCGAGTTTACTCCTTCTATGTCTGATCAAGTCCTCAGATTCTCTCAGGAAGAGTTGTTATCGAGAAATGCAGAAGAAGAAATTGATGAGAAAGGAAAAGTTCCTAAAGAAACTCCTCCATCTAAAGGAACACCAGCAAACATGAGCCAGAAGTATCCTTCTTATTTTGATGAAGAAGAGAAGTTCATTTTCAAGAAATCATCGAGAAGAACACCAAAACAGAAGCGAAGAAGTTCTCAATATAAAGAAGATATCACTCCTTCGGGATTAAAAGGAAACATCACTCCTCAGAAAGGCGATTATAACACAACAAGTAATGAACATAAAAAACCATCAAGTTCCAATAAATTGGAATTATCTCCTGCAACGATGAAAGAAGTTCAATCTGAACCAAAATCTCTCGATATTTCTCCACCGAAGATTGATGATGTTCAAAAACTTGAAATATCTCCAGTCCGAGCCAATGAATGGGGACAGAAGCCAGATTTAGCAATTTCTTCAGTAAAAGAGATCCACAATGAATCAAATGATAATTCATCAACTGTAACGAAAGAAGAAACAAAGAAGAGCCACAAGCACAGAAGGAAGATAGAATATGATGAAAAGTTCATTGCTTCGACAGATAAATCACCAAAACTCGCTATTGCAATAACAGAAGAGAATGAGAAAATGCCACATGAAAGAAGAAACTTCATATCTGATCTCTCGGATGATGATGTTCCAACAAGCAAATCACCAGAAACGCCAAAGCCTCTTTATTATGAAGTGTCACACTCTGTTTACAATCTCCCTGAAGAAGATGTCGAAATGGTTGGACTAATGTTCGATGTTGGTGATTATTATGACAGTAACAGTGATGATTTATTAATATCACAATTCAAATAATTAATTATTTATAATTATGTTTTATTTTTGTTGTTTATGTAATGTTAATATGTTAAACGGTTTTAATACTACTTTGATAATATATTCAGCGGAATTAATCAACTCCAATGAACTTAAATATTTCTTTGTAAACCTCTGGTCTGTGAACACTCTTAATAAGGTCATGTGGTCCATTCTCATACTCGATATATGTACAGTGTGGAATGCTTTCGGCCCAATGCTTGTTGAATTCCGGATCAACTTGTGGATCACCTGTTCCTTGCATGAATAGGAATGGAATATCTGAAGGGAACTTACTTGCACTCTGCTGCATCAAGCTCATGTTGTAGAAAGCAGAACTGAGTATAATGAAAGATGCCTTTGTCTGCAAATACTGTGATCCAGCAACAGCTTGTTTATATCCATCAGGAGCATCAGATTTCATGATATCTAAACCTATATCGACGCCAGCTGAAGGATAAACCCAAGATAAAGCCCAAATTCCGAAACGAAGGTACCAAGCAGGATTTGGATGCTTTTTTGTTCTCAACCATGGTGCAATGATAATGACACCCTTGATGAGATCCTTTGTTACGTTGTTATTTATTAAATAATGAACTGTAGAAAGTCCACCAAGCGAATGTCCGAACAAATAGATAGGAATATCATCATAGATTGTCCTCGCGTATTCAACTAAGTGCTTAATTTCATCAGAAATCTGCTCTACAGTTGTTTGCGATCTTCCGCCCGGACTTCTTCCGTGTCCTATGTGATCTGTCGCTAATGCTGCGCCACCATGGTCTGTGAAAACTCTTAAAACATTGGCATTGAAGCAAACAGCAGAGCAGAGACCGTGAATATACAAAACTACGTATTTTGTCGGTCCTTGTTTAACCCTCCAATGGCATCCGATGGCCTTTTTGCCAAAAGCGTCAACTTCGAACGTTTCTCCATCGTATTCTGCCCTCCAATCGACGTCTGCTAACTCCATAATTTATTTTGACATTTTTTGTCTCACATTTGACAAAATTGTGGTATTTGTCAAATTTTTGTGGATATTGTTGTTTTACATGTTAAGAATTTTTAACCACTACCAAAATCGTCAAATAATCTATTTTAAACACTGTTGACTATAAAACTATTGTAGGGTTTAATAAAGAGTCACGAAAAGTGACGTGCTTACATGGCAATTATCAATATGTTTTGACATGTAAAGTCTGACATTTAAACAAAGGGTGTTCTATTAAGCTTGATAAACTCTATAACAAGCTTGATAGACTCTCTAACAAGCTTATTCGACGCTCTAGCAAGCTTGATAGATTCTCTAATAAGATTTTCAGATGCTATAACAAGTTTAATTGAACTTTATAAATACAAATTCTAATTTGCTAAACAATTTTACATGTCAAAATGAAATACATTTGCCATGTAAACACTTCGCTTTTTCGTGACTCTTTATTATACCCAACAGTTGACTATAAAACTATAATTACTTCTGTGCACAAAACAAAACCCATTCATGATCTCTATTAATTTATATTAATTGAAATACAGGGGGTGAAATCGGCCATAGTATCCTAATTTCTAGCAGCAATCATTAAAAGCTTTTCATTGTGATATGAAGTCAAACAATATGTTTTGATTATCACTTTGAAAAGCATTACCTCTGACTATAGCCATTGAGATGAAATAATGCTCTAACAAGGCTGAAATTGTGAGATCTTTTCAATTCATTCATCAAATCTTGATTTTGAGTTAAAATTACATAAAACAACGTCCCTTGTTGTTTTTATTCATGTTTCAATATTGACAAGTCTTGAATATTATTAATAATGACAAAATGTGGAAATGAGTATTTTGTCATGTAAAGAATATTTTTGTTGTGTAATTTGTCAAAAATTCATGAGTGAATCAAATTCATATGTCCTAAGGGCGGCAATTGAGTCACTTCAGAGGTATATTGAAATGCAAATATCAGTTATATCTGACACAAGGAAGAAATTGGTCTTTTTAAAGCCCTCACCGAAAAAATTAACGTTTTCATCAACAAATATTGCGAACTTTGATCCAGTAGATCCAAGAATACAAAAAGAGTATCTCAATAAGAGAATGACTAAGATTGCTAAAATGCTCCAAATCATGAAAAATGAAAAGATGCAAACCAAGATTTACGTTCAAAATGCGATTGATTCAATGAGAAGTGAAAATTATTCATTAGAGCAGCAAATAGAATTTTTGTCGCGTCGTGTGCAAAAATAATTTTTGTTTTATTTTTATGTTTTGTAAATGTTTTGAATATTAGAACCCAATATCCTATATTAATATATCATTAACATACAGATGAAAAATACTGCATAAATACTATTGAAAAAACTTGATTTAAAATTTTTGATTGAAATAATGTGTTTAGAAATTTTTATTGTTATCATTATTTCAGGGATGATGCTATATTCATATATTTTTTTAACAAATCTATATTTTATTTAACATGGATATTACTTCCTCTTCAGCTTTGCAAGAACTGATCTAAACAACGTAGTGAAGGCTTCAGAGATGTTCTTTCCGCTCTTTGCCGATGTATCAAAGAATGGCATTCCGTTTTTCTTAGCAAAATCAGTAGCCTCTTGTGTAGATACAGCAAGCTTCGCGCCATCACACTTGTTTCCGCATAAAACTATGGCAGAAAGATCAGCTCCATATTTCTTTGCTTCTTCAAGCCATCTTGGCAACTGTGAAAATGTTTCGCGTGATGTCATATCGAAAACAATTATAAAACCATCAGTATCGCCATAAAATTCATTTCTAACTTCAAAATATGAGTTATCTCCTGACATATCCCAGAAATGGACATAGAAGTTAGTGTTGTCGACAGTGAATTGTCTTGCGCCGTAATCAATACCAATTGTTGGAATATATTGTGTAACGAAGCGGTTTCCTTCGCAAAATCTTTTGATAAGACAGCTCTTGCCTACGCGGCTTTCTCCTAATGAAACAATTTTGACTTTAGGAATGGGCTGTCCATCTGCAACATCATTTTTAGACATTCTAAATAATAGAAATAATAAATTTTTGACGCGTCAAATTTAACAATTTACATGACATTTTAATCATATTGGTCACGTAAATTGTTAAATTTGACTCGTCAAATAAAATTCTTTTTGTCAAGTAAACTTATTTATTTGCAGAAATTTCAAATAAATTTATTTCTTAATTTCAAAAAATGAATTTACGTGACAGATGATTTTATCTATAATCTTAAAAATATGGATTCTTCTGATTCTAGCGACTCATACTCGGATAAACCAGATGAGCAGCAGGATTTGACACCCAAACAACTTGCTTTTCGTAATTATACGAAATTAGAACCAACATTCGAAGAAGAATACTATAATAAATATTTTTCTCCATCTTATTACTTTGTAAATGATCCTATCGATAAGTCGCTTGATATGATATCGAAATTGATCGACTTTACGCCACTAAATCAAATCATATCAGATCCACCGGAATTAATTGCGAAATTTAAAACATATATTCTTCAATTGATACCGCAACAATCATACTCTGAAACTCTTAATGTATGGCCGCCGGTTTTTCCAACAAAATCACTTCAATCACGTCCTCTTTTCAAATTATTACTTAAATTAATTCTCTCTTCTCAAAAACCGGATAAAATCTTCGCGTGGTTCATTTCAGACGTTTTTAATAAGATTCCCGTTGTCAATCAGAACAAAATTCCAATTCTCGCTTCTGCAATTTTGATTTCGAAAACAAAACTCACGACATATGCAGTTTTAGACGAAAAGAAATATCTCCACATCTACTCTCAGTCTTATCCAAACAAGCGATCGCTTGCTTCACAATTCAAAGAAAAAGCTGTGCGTGCAATTCCAACAGATGCATCGACAATCACAATCACAGGTCCATTGGGATCTATCATCAACACAATTCAGTTGAGAAGGAGTAATCTTGTTGCTCCATTCTGTGCTGCTTTCACTAAAAATCCACCACATTTCTTCACTTTCATGTCGGACATACAAAACCCAATTCCTAAGTTGATGTATGGTGCTGTGTTTGCTGCTATTACACATAATGATGGTATTGCTCTCAGAGCACTCATTATGCCAGGTGTTATACCTGCAGAGCATAAAACGAAAGTCTATATCGCTCTTTTAGATATTGGTGCTTCTGCTCATAACCTTACTTTCCTCATGTCAACTTTCTTCGCTGCATTATTTGAACAACCAGATACAAGTGTTAAATACTTGATTGGACCTGATTCGATCCTTCTCAACCTTGCCCAAGCAACATCTCTTCGTTTCAAGGGTCAGTTCCAAGATACTTTTATCAAATCTGTTGCTGACCATATTGCTGCACAAAAGAATATCACTTTCTTCCAGCATCCTGATGAATTTGAGAAATGCCTCTTTGATGTTCTAGATATGGCTCTTGAGACAGCAGATAGTATTCCAAAGCCAATTCGTCTCATGTGTTCAATGATTGAAAAGTTCTCAAGTCTCAAGTTCAACAATCGAGACGCAGTCTGGGCTATTGTTGGCTTCTATCTTGGCTCTGTGATGTTAGTTCTTCTTGATGCTACTACAGCCAAAATGGGAGAATCTCATAAGCTTATTAGAGAGATTGGTAAGCTAATGAGACTATCATTCACATCAAATGAGTTTATTCCAAAGTATGCAAGGATTGGAAATGATAGATTGAGGAAGGAATTCAAGCCTAAGTTCTACACATTCCTCCAGAAAGTTTGCGTTGTTCCGCCTAACATTAGTTTCGGTGATCCACCAAAGCTTCATGTTAAGATGGGCATCGAAGAGATTATTAGAGTCATTGCGGATCCAAAGCTCAATGCACAAATTGTTGAAAACATTAGAAAGATTACAAATGGTGAAGTCCTCCATACCACTGCACTTTCTTGGTGCGTTTCTGCATCTCTTGCAATGCAATTTGTTTTAGATAATGAGACTGAAGCCCCCAAGTTCCCAGAAATACTTTCCATTGCTCCACTCATCAATCCAGACAAGCATGCAGCTGGCTATGCAGCACTCGTTGATCCAACTGGTCCTGCTCCACAATCAGTAGTAAGCTCGCCAAAGAAGATGACTGAGAAAGAAGAAGAGTCAAGTGATTCTGAGAGCATCAAAATCAATCAAAACGTTGCCAATCAGGTCAAGAATGAAGTCTCTTACGAATACACAAGCGATGAATCATCTGGAAATCTCAATGATCTCTCTCAGAACAGTGAGTCATCAGATGTTGATATTGCTGTAGTTCCTGTCAAGAAGCAAGACAAGGGAAGTACTGTTTTCCCAATACAAGACCTGAGAAAAGCATCTCCCCTCAAGAATGCAAATCAAGAAGAGATTTCTGAATCTGATGAAAGTGTTTGAAAGTAATTATATTTTATGTGTTTGTTAAAAATTAAATGTGATATATTTCGGATTATTTGAAGATATGATTTTATAACAAAAAAAACAGTTCATATAGAAGTATGCATCGAGAAATGTAGATGATTGAAAGACGAAAGATAAAAATTTAGACAAAAAACAAAATATTAAAATATATTATATGGTATTCTTTTGGAATTCAAAGAAAAGTATACCAGTCATGTCATCTCTGTGACGTAAGTGTGCTAATGCGTGCGAAATATTGATGATTGAGAGTGGCGGAGGAGATTCAGTTGGTTCTCCTAAAGAAATGATGAGCTCTTGCGTAGATTTCTCGTATACGAAAGAAAAACTTGCGATTCTTGGTACTAAAAACATTCCAATTTCTGAAATCATTCCATCTGAAATTGTCACTGTTTCTCCATCTGGAACGATATAGAAGACAAACCAAGTTTGCGTTTCTAAGTCGCATGCGTAAAGAAGAGCGTATGGAGAGTTCGCTTTTCCTCCGAAAAAGAGCGCGTAATGATCCACGACGACCATTCCCGCTCCAATAGTAGAAAATGAAGGTTGCGATCCATATGTCGGTATTTCCGTCACTGTCAGATTGTCAGGATCGATTATTAGTAAATTGCTGTTTTTGCAACATCCAAACGTGTAAATTTTATTTTTGTACACCGCATAAGGGACACCTGTCCTTCCTGGTATTGTTTGTGGATATTGTTCCCAGTGCATAGTTTTGAGATCGAGAACAACGAGCTCATTTGGCCACTGTTCGTTATATCCTCCCCATACAAACACCTTCTCTCCGTGTTTAAAGAAGATTGGTGTCATCCTCGGGGACGGTTCTAAGCCTGTTGTCTGGATTTGATAAACATAACCGGTATTTACATCGATATAGTGTAGTTCTGAGAAGTAATTTGGCTCTGAAAAGCCTCCAAAAATGATAATCTTTCCATCTGAATAGAACGCACGACTTCCTGTTCGCGGTGTAACAACTTCACCCTGAAGTTGAATTCTTCGCCATTGCTTCTGTACGCAATCGAGTGCCCAGCAGTCACCGAGCAGAACCTGTTTATATGAAATTCCGTATCCAATGAATAAAGTTGACATATCATCAGAATAACACGAAAAATGTCCAGATCGTGGCTCAGGGCAAATACAACTTGGTACATAACGACTCCAGACACCACTAAAGCCACAATCTATAATATTTGTTTTAGATCGATTATATGTCTGCTGTCGAGTCCGATTATCATGGAAATCATGATGCTGGGCGTTCAATCTCGGGCTTTGAATGGGAACATACGGATCGAATGCTGTTACACCACTTGGCGCAGATCCCATTTTTTTCTAAAAAATCTATCGGTCAGAAATTTGTAATTTCTTGGATTTAGCATTTACATGTGAATAGCATGCTGCGATTTGAATATTTAAAATCAAAACTGTTTGAAAATTTGATATTAGCATAAAATGTAGATCATAAATAATAAAAATTGAATTTGAATACAAAAATTTTTGCGGTTTTTGATTTTACACATCACTGTCAAATATATTTTTAGGTGTGTTAAATGTAAAAGGATTATTTTATTATCTCTAAATTTTTCAAATTTTATTTCCGATAATTTTGCCCTCAATCAACTTCAATTTTGAAATCTAGAATAGATCCCACTAATAATTGATAGAGGATCGCAAAATTTCTGAACAATCAATAAAAAAAATTTACTATTTTATTAAAAAACTCTATTTGCGTATCAAATTTTATATTTTTTCTTGAATTCGAATCATTGCTTTAATATTATATAAACAGGCCGGAAAATTCATATATTCTCATTAAAAATTATGATGAATTTTGATATCATCAATGAAAAGCTCGAAATCATCGGCCAACAAGCAAATGGATAATAAGCAAAATACATTGATATTTGATTGATAGTGATTAATCTTCGACAATTGAAGAGTTTCAAATTTTTGGATTTCGAAGGTCTCAAATTTTGCTTTCTTTCTTTGGTGTATTCTGTTTTACTCACATGAAATTTCGGAGGCCGTTCCATTAAGGCAAAATTTGATTTTAATTTTAATATAAGAAATTTATTTAATATATATAAAGCAATAAATTATTTCCAGAAATCAATCTTGGCACTGTAGTGTCTATAGCCAACAAATAAAGCAATGGCGGCGAAGAAGAATGCAATAGCATAATCAAGTTCATATCCCATTGAGTTTTCATCCTCAACAAGCCATAAATCATAGCCCTGAACTAATGTGATACCAAAATCATCAATAACTTTTTGAGCTGTTAAGAAAGAGCTGACAACAGCTGTAGACTGTGGTTCAAGCTCATCTTCCTTTGGAGTCATAGTCTGCATTGTTGTTGCTGCATTGGTGATCATCTCTATGAATCCAGGCATCTTGTGTGGCGTTGGATAGTAATTAATTTCGCGGGTATCGATTTTCTCAAGTACACCACCCCTATAAAGAATGTAGTTCTTGGATGCATCTATTGCGATTCCCGGTGTTGGGAATGAGAACATTTCTCCTCCATTTTTATTGAATGAATGAAGTTGTGGCTTGTCCAGTCCGTTTGTGTATGTAGACATATGGAATGAACCGTTTGTCTGGAAGCAGTGACCGAATTGACGATCTGTTTGGTAGTTCGAAATTACATTTCCTGTGTTTCCTTTGACAATTAAAGTCTGGATATACTTTGGACACTGATTTACTAAGAAAACTGTTGGGTTATCCATTGTGGCAACTTGCATGCACTTAATCTCGCAGTCTTTCGGTGGATTAATTGTTGTTTTTCCGAATTTCATTGAATTATTGCTTGTATATGCGTAATCAACTTTAGAGTTGTATGGTTGGAGCTGGAGATCCTTTAACAAGAAGAATCCTTCAGCAGCTTGGACGAAATATTGATCTTTGATGAAAGGAATGATTTTCTGAAGGGTGCATCTAATTGTGTTATGTATCTTTCCATTGTCAGTTCTTAAGATGATGATATGTGTTTTGTTCGATAATAAAGCGAAGAATTTTGATAAAATAAAGTGAGCCTTTGCACCATAGAGATCTTCACTGCGTCTGTGGATAACTGTTCCATTTTCAATGAACTCTAAAACGGTTGGCTCGTATTTAAATTGGATTGTATTCAAGAGTGATGGCGTTGAAACCTCGTTCAAAGAAGCTCCTGTATTTGCATCGAAAGTCTGTGTACCGTAGGAAATCTTTGTTCCGTTCTCAATAAAACGGATTTCACCTTCTTCTGTTGTTGCATGATCAATTGACCATAATTTTTGTGTTAAGTTGTATAAAGCGATCTTCTGGGCACCTTTGATAACGATAGTTCCGTTGTAGAAGTCTGCCGTCTTCACGTTTTTAATAGAATGTGGAATTTGTTTGTGGATGTTTCCTGTATTGTTGTTAAGGATGTAAACGTAATGCTTTGTAACAGCAACAGTCCTGCGTCCAACCGTGAAATATTCGATCGGTGGAAGAAGAACTCTCCATGTAAATTTGTATTGTTCTTCATCTTTCTCGAAATAAGCCATGTAATTATCTTTCGTGGAGACATAAATGCCATCGCTAGTTTTGACGGCAACTTTTGGCTCTCCAATGTGAAATGTTTGGGTTGTTGAAATAGAAAAGATAAAGAACAAAGATAACATTTGAGAAAAGTGACAGACTGAACCATGTTAAATCGAAAAGTGCCACTTAAAACCGTTTGACACGTAACTACAGAAACTGACATATAATCTTCAAATTTCTTTTGGATAAATATGTCTGGAAAATTCCGCTTTAAACCATCAATAATTATGTACAATGTATATGCGAGCCTGCAAAAGATAAAAATATTGAAGATCTATCCAGCAAATAAAAGCAGAGTTCATGCTGAATAGTGTTTAATCCAATATATACATCAGTGATGCTTCATAGATGAAAAGAGTTCTTCCTGAACAGTTCTTGCTTCAGTCAGACAAAAAAGGTCACTTGACGTTGAATCAGAGTCAGCATTGGCATATCATAAAGGATTCACATATTTCATTTATATATGCATGAAGGATAAGACTTTGTTAATAGTTTTGACCTCCAAATCAAATTCTTCTTTGAGTTTTATGCTTCTTAAACTATCAAATATATTAAAGCCTTGGCATTCAGATATTTATCGGTAAGTTGAGAGCACTTTAGAATGAATCAAAAACACAACAAAGAGGGATCCAATATCATGACAAAAGCCTGCTACAGCATTTTGTTGAAGTATATATACTCTGGATCTAATGCTAGGTCTTCTTAACGCCCTCTCAAACATCACCGAGGAGCAGGCTAAGATCTGATGTGATGACAGTGAGAAGTTCCAGACCTACCTCTCTAAGTTCAACTAAGTTCTTTATATTTATTTACACCTATAATCATCATCATAATTATTTTTAATAACATGAGATATATATTTAAAAATGTGAATGTTATTTTACCAAGGACCATCTAAAACATGATATATATGTTTCCACGTGTCTAAAGCTTTGCAGAATCGAGATACCGTCCCCTAAAAATTCGCTCGCTAAAGCAGGATTTTTAGGTTTTTTAGGAGTGTACAGACCAAGAAGAAGATTTCTATATTTAGACTATCAATTATATCTTCTGAAGAAGACCCAGAGATCATTATAATTATAATTATTTATGGAATTTCTTCGCAAATTTTTCGTTTTTTGTCATTCTTCTTCACTGTTTGCTATTCTGACAGTAAAATATTGCCTCATTCATATATTGACGAATGTTGGAGTATATAGCCTCAATGGGTATTTCTTCGGATTTGTTATTTTATTTAATCATTGTTGGTATTGTATGACATAATCTATGATGTCGAGACACATTCAATGTTCTATCTTGATGTGCAATGCTTTGGAGTGTTACAGTAGATAAAAACAAAGCTGCTTCGATGATAAAAAAGTGAAGGGGAAAAAATCGAAACTGCGGAGATTTAAGTTTATAACAATATAAGGATGTCGTTTTGGAAGAACCTTAGGAAAATGCAAAAAAAGGTGCTTGCACTATTTTTTGACACACTGTCAGATTTTTGGGTGTCTTTCTCCTTACTTAACTCGCTATTGACGATCCATTCATGGGCTTCTGTGGCATGATGATAAAGAAAACTATGGATGTAAGCATATCAGCCTCATAATGTTGCAGGAAATTCCTTTCATCCTGGATAATTATTGTGTTTTTCAAGAAGATGTCTAAATTCACTCAAACTTCTTACGTATACTTCTGTTACCATGGAGGTTGCATTTATCCCCTCAAACAATCCGATTCATTTTCGATATTTCATCCAGAAAAATCTACCCAGCCAATCTTAACAGTATTGAAAAAATAATTAAGGCTTCACTTTCTTACTATCATATATGAATATTAGCGAAAGTTACTGTAATTTGAATGATTTTAAAATATCAACATTTTATTCTTCAGATGTCAACTATGCGATTCGACTACATTTGCAATACAGCAATATATGATGCAGTGAAATTTATGGATTGACTCTCAATGAAAATTTCGAATTATTTCCAAGTTGGAATAGATGTTTTCTGACATTAAACTTAGTTGAAGACACACGTGTATTTCATACATTCACTGTTATTATATGAAAAAAATCAATTTGTAATACAAAAATAACGCAAAATTTGTCAGAATTACATTTTTTTACTTGAAACAAGAGCAGCATAGACTGGTCATCATAACACAGTCCACTTCCTTCTATTGTTGAGTCTATCTATCAGTAAAACGCTCCTCTAGACCTACCTTTATCAAATGTCGTGACGATTTCTTTGCAAGCGAATCATTTGATGCAACAAAACATATAGTTTACGCAACGTTATCCAATTGCATTTACCATGTCGCAGCATGATTCAAGGTTTCTCAAGGTGGAAGCATGATCAGACATCAAAATATCTACAAATTATCGCCGAATACAGACATAATCATCTAATTGACGATGGCAAATCAGAAGAAGACGATGAAGAGGCCGAATCTATTCCAAATCTGAATATTATTTTGTTCATTTGTAAATACTCTGTTATTATACGTTTTATTGTTAATACAACTAAGAGAAAAATGTAGAGGAGTGTAGATTTGCATAAACTTTTTAAAACAGGACATAATATCTTCTATTAATGATAAGATTAAGGAGTTTCACAAAATTTATATGGATAAAACATCTCATATGTATTGTAAGTTGAATCTGTCGATTTAAAAACACGTAAAATCATTCTTGAAGGGCAAAAATTGAGATTTTAGATTTTTCACTAAAATTTTTTTCCTTGTATTGCTAAAAAATGTAGAGCTTTTCATCTTCATGAAAGTTAGTTACAGTAACATTCTTTCCATTTCGGTAGGGACACTGTATATGATGCCTAGTGTCTACCCTATGAGCAGAAGACAAATTAGCTGGGCGGAAGGAGTGCAAACACCTTTATGCAAAAACGCCTAAAAATGCATCTTCCAAGCGACGATTATTTTTTGTAAATTTCTAAAAATCTCATGATTTTACACATCAAGAACACATGTTTAATTATGCCTGTAATGCTATATACAATGTTTGGATGGCTATATTTTCGAACAGAGCTACTTTTTCCCTGTTCAATTTTTGGAAGATTTTAGGACTGTTTTTTGAATGATTTTTTCGTAGTGGTCTTAAAATAGCCTCATGGTTCCAATTACATCAATTTGGAATTGAATGGCGACGATATGAAAAAATCATTTTTGCGTAATATTACTGCCGATATAATTCCTAATCAAATTGGGAAAGCCATTGAACGATAGGATTTTTTTCCAATAATTTTGGAAGATTCTTGAATGATCTTCCTATCGTTCACAACAATGTTTATTTTTCACTCGATTCTGCAAGCCATCATCAAGTGATGGCAATCTCTTCAATCAGAGCGCCCAAAATTTCAACTAGATCACCAAAACATCGAAAATTCAAATCTCTACAGATCTGTTTGCCTTTTTCTTGAAGCCTACAATGCGCTGGATCGAACCTTGCAGCACACTGTCATAAGTTCCAGAAGCACGCAATCTTATAAAAAAACTCACGAAAACGTTTTAAAAATTTCAGAAATTCGCAAAGCGACATTAAATACTCAATGTCTGGCAGAAGAAAATCTGTAAAATTCAGAGTTTTCCATTATTTTGGATCAGATCCTGATCTGATTAGTAACAAAAATTCATTAAAACGTTTACCATTTGCTAGAGAGTTAATCAGGATGCTAATAGCCAATTTACATTACAACTTATTATACTATCCCTCTTTATTTATTACTACCCCTTAAATAAACTTCACTTTTATTTTTCAAAAAATCTTCTTACTTTGTCATTTTTTTCTTCCCAAGTCATTATAATCTTCCAAAACGACATCCTTAAACAATAGCATCAACCATACAAAGCAAGCTTTTATTATACCAAAAAAGGGAAAAAGAGCGTCAGATTAGAACTTTTTTTAGGTTGATTTTGTCATGATTTGAGAAGTGGTAGATTTACAAAAGCCTCTCCAATGAAGATTGGCACGATTCAGATCGCTGTGCGAGCCTTTGAGAAAGCTTCTTAGCAACTCCTCGAAAAGAAATGAGGCCGTGGCTTATATAAGATAATTCTTCTTTTCTTGCAAATGTTACCAAGAAATATCAAAAAAAAAAAAAAAAAAAAAAAAAAAAAAAAAAAAAAAAAAAAAAAAATTTTAAAAAATTAAACTTAATTTTAAAAAAATTAGATCGGAAGAAGCGTCGAGTAGGGAAAGGGGGTAGATTTGAAAAAAAAAAAAAAAAAATAAAAAAAAAAAAAAAAAAACAACAACAAAAACACAAGTACTTGCAACACAAATAAAAGAAATAGCACTCATGAACAAACACCAACAAACCA